>VYZS01094596.1:0-41803 GCA_013400695.1 Neodrepanis coruscans | reverse complement strand
GGGGAGAAAAAGAAAAGAGAAGAAGAAAAGAAAAAACTTGCCTGGCCAGTCTAACTGCATTTGGTTGATCTGATTTCAGGCGTCTGCTAAGACACAGCATGCCTATTTATCATAATCAGCTTACTGCACAAGGACAGTGTTAACTAGGCTTTACTGGATTAAAACCTGCCAACTAATTCATAGCACTTACCCAACCAGTACAAGAGAGCTGAGTCTCTGTGCTTTGTTTAGAACATTTTAACTGGTTATAAATAAAGGGGAGCACCTGCAGAAGGTGGAAGGGTACAAAGGTACTGTTGATCCATCAGCATTACGAGCAATTCCGCAAGGAAAGGGCACGGGAAATAAAGAGGCCTGTGGTCCAAGTGCGGGTAGGTTAACACAGACCAAACCTGTAAAAGCACTGAGCACAAAGACTGTGTCTTGACATGTTCCTTCTCATTCAAACTGCTTAAGGCTTGCTCTGAAATCACAGAATCACAGAGTTAACTAGGCTGGAAAGGATCTTTGAGATTATCAAGTCCAATCTATGACCTAACATCATCTCATCAATTAAACCATGGCACTAAGTGCTACATCCAGTTTTTTTTAAAAAACTTCCAGGGATGGTGACTTCACCACCTCCCTAGGCAGCCCATTCCAATGGCCAATCACTCTTTCTGTGAAGAATTTTTTCCTCATGTAATATGGAAATACGCAATATGCCTTAGCATCAGCTGCAGGATTCAAACTAAACTGGAATTTACAGATAAAACATTGTTAAATCAGCCTGGAAGAGTTAATATAAATGGATATGTTGAGGATCTAGGGGATAAACTAATGTAATGTCTATTTTAAAAGTCCCAAAGAGGAAATGTTAACTGCAGTGGAGCCACATCAGATAATACTAGTATGAGCAAAAATGAAATTTCATGGTTCCCACAAAAGGAAACATAAAAAAAGAAGTTATACTTACAAAAAACCCATAAGAGAAATCCCCACAATGGAGTATGGCTCAAAACCCTCAGGGTCCATTATAACACCCCTGGACAAAACCCCCAAGTCTCTCTGCCGTCTGGGCTGTGGAGTCTTGCACATACTATACCCTCCCATCTAAGAATTGTCTGTCTGGAATCCCTGTAAAGCACAAGACAGATGATTTAAATATTTAAGGTGCTTCCTGTGAAGGTGATTGAACTAGAGAGAATTGATTTATATTACAGTAACTTCTGCTGGTCATTTACAAACGAGTCCTTGGATCAACTGAGATAAGTTTCTGACAAGGACCAGCTATTCTTAAGTGTTAGGAATTCTTGCTTAGAAAAAAACCCAAAACACTGAAATCCAGATGCATTCCTGCCATGGGTATTATCTCATCCATCCTCCCCATGGAAGCAGCATTCAGAACATGAAGTGGAAGGGGCTGTAGCTTTATCAGTGGGTTGTTCAGAGCTGTGCTGAACCCCCCTGCCCCACCCTCTAATCACACCTCCACTTGCACAGTGCTTTTACCCCCAGTCCTCTTATTTCTACAGGCTTCTGAGTATTTAACCACAACATCCCAGTGACCCAGCTGGCAGGACCTGACAAGTTTTTGACCAGCCTGTGAGGTGCTCTCCAAGCCCAGCTCCTGTGGGTTACCCCAAGGCAGCTGCTTTGATTAAAGACAAATGCAAACCATGTCCCCTGAAGGCTTCAACATAAAAAGGAAGGAAGAACTCCAGCGTACTCTCTTTGCATGGAAAACCCACACTGAGGGACCAGGGGAAGTGGGTTGACTCAGGATTTTTGCATGTTTGAGGTCAGCAGAGTTGGTATTTGTGCGTTGACACATTAGATAATTAAATGCATGCAGGTGTTGGCTGTAAGCTTCTCCTTCCTCCGTCCAAGCCTCCACCTCCTAAAACAGGAGATGACCTTTGATTTCCCAGCGACACCCATATCCTTATAGGATACAGGTAGGAGCTGCTCCTCACCAAGGTGGTCAGGGAGTTACTGCAGCTGCATAGGTTTGGCTGCAGCTCCTACTCACATTCCATCACACGGTGACTGGTGACTTCTTTCTGATGGGCTCTGCTCCCTGTGCTACAGAAATCCCTGGACCCTGGAAGAAGAAAGTAAACATAGATGAACCTGAGTAAAATGTTCAAAAATGGCAAAAAAACCCCCAAACATATTAAGCCATAAGAGATACACAATGAAAGACTTCATGCACCAACATTCCTCTTTAGCCAGCTAAGTCCTCAGTGCTGCTTGTCTTCATCCAGGCACAGCAGGAAATATAGGAAATAGTAAAGGAAAGGACCATAATCAGGCATTAAGCTTGATATTATATTGACTCCATTAATCCAATCTGGCTGGTTGCACATTTCAGGCTGAGTCCTTTGTCAAGAGTTTCCAGGAGCCAACTCAAGGACTGAGCCCTTATCACCTGGATCCCGTTCCTTTCAGTGGGACTCTGTCCCGGCAGATAAATCATATTTACTGCCAACTCCCTGTTTATGTTTCTGATTAATTTGAACATAAGCAATGTATTGAGGTGAAGTGTCCAACTGCTTCCCCTCAGCAGGAACCAAGCAGCCTTTGCTGTGGCTGGGAGGAACTGGGGGGAGATGACAGGGCTGGGCCGGAGCAGGAGGTAGAAGGCACCACCTCAAAAATTTTTTCTCTCCCACACACTCCCACTGACACATTTAATTCCTGCAAGTGCTAATCCCTCATGACTCAAGTAACACAAAGCAGACCAGGCTCCCCTGCAACACCCACTTCCAACAAGAAAGTTGGTCCATGTGTTTGGTACCTTTCCAACAACAAACGTCTCCCATTCCTTGAGTCCTTGCATTCACTGTTGACACCTCTGCTGCCAATGGGGTATCATCAGCTGGGACAGTGCAACTGCAGACAGTCAGAGATCCTGAAGCCTCCAGGAGAACACATCCTGCTCTCCAGCCTGCTCACAGGAGCAGATCAGGGCTTCATTACACCCAACTCAAGGCAGCTTGCAAAACCTTACCTGGGAAGCTTTCAGGACTTAGGACACCATGGTGGGGACCTGTAGGGCAGTCAGTATGATCTGAATGGAGCATACAGGTCTGAACAATGGATTTTTTTCCTCCTTTGCTTTCTGGTTATATTCTTCCCCACACTCTGCATCTCAGTTTCCTCATCTGTACTAAGGAGCCAGTGATGCTCACAGTACAAACTACTCTGCATTGGCAAAGTTCTTCTTGTAGAAAACTTGAGCATAGCACAGGAGACAGTTTACTGCACTTGAAAAGCACATGATACCTGATGCTTAACGTGCACAAAGAATGTCTGTGGTCTTTCTGAACTGGAGTACTGTAAAGACTCTCCCTACTGATGGATGTATGCACTGGTCCTACAGAAGTGTGGGAAGGATTCATTACCTAGAAATGCAAGAGGCAGAGGATTGTTTTGATTAATCTTTCTCTGCAATGTGGAGGTACTAAGGGACTCCAGCCTTTGGCCAGACTGGAAGCCAGGTCCTGGATAAACATGGACTCAAAAGACACATTCTGTCTGAAGGCATTTATAATGTAAGATGCTCAACAAGAATCTTATATGCAGCAGTGAAGAAGCCAAAGGGAAGGTGTAGTAGTTACATATGATTGTGGAAAATACTCTGGACTATTGCCAAGTCTACTTTGCATACTATGGTGAAGAATTTTGGACTGATAAAGCTAAGGGTAATTTGTAATGCCCATGTAAAATGCATCCAACATCCTTCCCAAGCTCGGGCTATGCACACCAGGATTCCCAGGGGGTTCAGAATATAAAGCACTAATTAGCCCTCCAGTAACCCTGGCTAACATCTACCTCTGGCAGAACATGCTCAGCCAGGCAATCTGCCCTCCCACCACCTCAGCCAGCCCTGAGATAAGCACAGAGCCATCTTTCCCAGCCAAGAGGCTGCTGATGGAGGAGGTGGACACCTCAAGGGGATGTTTTGCAGCTGCACTGATTTAGCAGTGAGAAGCTTCCCTGCAGCCGCAGCGCAGGAGAAATAAGGAGTCACCTCCTGTGCAGCAGAGCAGAGTGCAGCAAGCTCCTCTTAATCCACAGGCAGCTATCTACCAAAAATAAATGTGTATAACAGTGAAACAGTACAGATGGAAAGCTCTTTTTTCCATATGTGGCATTGTCCAGGGTTCTTTCAACATTAGACAGAGATCAGTTATTGTTGGGTCCTTTTTGGTGTACTTGCTTAAAAAAATCCCTTAATAACATCCTAAATTATACTATAGAGAAGAAGGCTTCAAAATAGGAAAATCCAAACCACTTCTGTTTCTCCACTACAGAGGAACTGTTGAAAAATCTCTTGGACTTCACAAAAAACCCAACCCAGAACCAGTGTACTGTCCATCTTTCACACTGGTTGATTGCATGGCATCTCAGGTGCTCAGGTACCAATTCTCTCTCCTGCTGAATGAGGCTTTCCCAGGGCAGAGCAGACAATCTCAAAATCCAGTAAATCACTCCATCACTGCTTTGAGCTCTCTAAAATCTCTTTGGCAATGATTCATGAGAATAATTCGTTCACCTGATGAATAATATTTGCAGAGAGGGTGGACAGGCTGTCAGGAGACCAATAGTTTGTCCCTGAATCTGTTTGTGACTTGGTATAATTTTTATCTACTTCTCAGAAAGTGACTTTTTACCTCTCCATTTCTGTCACCTTTCCCAAATTTTTCTTTTTAGATGGGTTAAATCATTTCATGCCATCTCCTCCATAATGGAGCTAAGCTGTGGTTCCTGGAAACTGCTCTGCTGCTTTCCCTTTTCAAATGAAAGATAGAACTAGGAGCACAATTTAATGTCCCTCCCTTTAAAATGTCATAAAGCCTCTTAATTCTCCTCCTGTGAAAGCTGGGTGCTATTTTCATGTCATAAAATAGGTACAATGAGAGGATAAGTCAGTAAAAGTTGTTACTAAAGTCAGAGGGATGTGGTTTTGTAATGGCTCAGAAAGGCTGCATAAGATCACTTGTCCCCAGATTAAGGGGGACAAAGCTCTTATAAGTGGAGATTTTAGCAGTGTTCCAAACATCCTCTGTTCAGAGGAAACCCTGTTCATTAATAAGTTATACAACACAAAAGCCTTCTGCTTTTCTTTTGGCTGTGGGAGGAAGAAAAGTTATTACAGTTACATAAGCAGGATATCAAAATATCTATTTTTTCCAGAAGGAAATATGAGAGTTGAAGGCTTTTATTTTTAATACAGAAGGAGCTTCAGACTATCTAACAAAATACAGTATGAAAACAGCCACCATAATAGAGACCAAAGATCCCTCTAACTCAGTGTCCTGTCTCCAGCCGTTGCCCATAGCAGTTGCCTAAGGGAAAAGCGTGAGGTTGAACAGGCGGCGAAGCTTCCCCAACATGCTCCCGACTTCTGTGGCCAAAGGGTTTCCTGAGCCAGAGACACTGTGCTTGTGTCTAGCCACCCTGGATGGATTTATTTTTTTTTCTCACCTATATCCTTGCAGACCCATGGCTGGAGCGATGCGAGATGCAGGGAGGCAGAAGCATGAGGCCAAGCCCTTTGTGCCAGTGTAGGACCACTTCTCCTGTTCCTGAGATGCTGCTCAGCCTCTGCTGAGATAAATGCCCTGTCTCACAACTTCCCCCCCACCTTCTGACATGGGTAAGTGCCCAATAGCCATAAATGATTTGAGATTTCCCTTCCTGAGGGTCTCCCTCCTCAGACATTACCTTCAGCAGGTACAGAAATAGGTCAATACAGAGAAACTACTGAAAATCTCACCCTTCATTAAGAGTTGCTTATGAAGTTGGCTCATCCTGAGTCATGACATAACTCTACCCAGTAACCCACATATTGTATACAGGATATGTTTGCACTGCAATCAAAGAAATAATTGTTGAGATGTTTACTGCAACCAGACGTTATATAATAGTTGTGGCTAGTCTTACTGGCTACATTGGTCACATAATTTAATATTTCCATGCTGATAACAAAAGAGTAACAGGAAACAAACAAGAAAAAGCCCCACATAAATCTAGGCAACAAAACCCTCTCCAAACACATTTGCACCAATGATGCTCTTCTGTCTCCCAGCTTCCTCCTGCGTATCTCACTAGAGCATCAGGAGGACTTGCTGGTAGCATCTCTCACCAGATTTCAAAAGCATTTAGGTGCAGAGAGTCAGAGCAGGATGTCTAGTCAGGGCTTCTAAAGCACTGGACTTTTTCACATTAAGAAATTGATACAGAAATTCTAAGCTTGGGTTGAGTTCCCAGAGGAGTTGTCCCATTAGGGTAGGATTCCGCTTCTGCCCATGTTTGGTACTTATGAGTTTCACCTTTCCCAGTTGTCTAAGCCCCTAAAAACAGGTGCCTCTGAAGAATGACTTGTCCCATCCTAAGATGGCAGCTAAGAGGATACTGGAATGGACAGGAAGCAGCAGAGCAATGCCCAGGAGCTGTGTGTCTCTTTTTGCAAACAGTACATGCACTCACTGCCTTGTATGTGTCCTCATGCAGCACTGAGCTTCCTCTCCAGCTTGGTCACTGTAAGGGTGGCAAGTCCACACCAGGAAAGGTTTCTGCAGGGAGTCCTGTTGCAACAGATGCTACACAAGCTCTGACAGAGCACACAGCAACCTCAGAACACTTCAAGAGGTCTCTCAAGGCATCAAACCCCAGTCAAAGCAGGGATAATATTTCATTTTAGGGTCTTCTCCAGATAAGTTTTGAGTAATGATAGCAATTGCACAACCTCTCCAGAACCTCATCCCAGTGTCTGACCACTCATGTTGCACAAAATGCCTCTATCTACCTGGCAGGGCTTCCCCAAGGCACAGGGATCTACCTCAGGGATTCTCAGCCACCATGATCTCACTGCATAAGGTCTTTTTATACCCCTCTGTATAAAAAACTAATTATGTTAAGGCCTAGACACGTGATGACTGAATAGTGCCTAGCAGGTTAAAAGTTTCATGTTCCATCTTTTGCCTGTCAAAGCGTCATGTGAGAACACCCACCTGGTAATTGCGGGTATGCACACAGGCCCACTGGGTTTGTTTTTGCCATGTTATTACAATGTTGTACCTGACAGGGTGAGCTGAGAGGTCAGGGCTGCAGATCAGTAAACAGGAACAAAACTGGGAAATCTTGAAGACAACTATAAAGCAGAGTTTTTCCACTCAAAGTTTGATCTATTATTGTAATGAATGTTGCATCCTGCAACAGGAAGGTAGAAAAATAACAGGAAGGATTCCAAGGAGAAGAGGACAAACCTGCAGTCAGAGAGAGCTGTGCAAGGAAAGTCTTTGCAAGCTCATCAGCTTTGACTGAGAAACGGCTTTCAGCTCACCCTGCATAATGTGATTTGTATGCTGTCCAGAGTAATCATTAGGCGAGGTAGTTATCTGGCTCTGTTATGTATTATGTTACAGGTGCAAGGTCTGGAACCCCACATAATTGCTGCATAGATCTAGATTTAGCTTATCATCATCTTTTATATTAGCTTTCAAATGAACAGAAGGAGCTTTGCAGCTGCCCTGTGCTGGGCTGTGCAGCCAGAGTCACTCTCTCAGTGATCCCTGGTCAGGGGAAGGGTGTTGTGGGCTGGCAAACCCTGAGAAAGGGATGGCCAGCGCACCCTGATGATCAGTGCTGGATCCAGCCATAACAACTGGGCAGACAACTCCAGTACTTTGAAGAAGAAAATAAGCTAAGAAACAGATCAGGACCATTTACAAGCTACTCCTCTGAGTATTCATGGGGCACCTTCCCTTCGGGCAACCCCAGAGGCTCCCTAGCCTCCTGACCCCCTCATAACCAGACCTGTGTGTGGACATGCATGGAGAGGTTAAGGGGCTTGCCTGAAGTCCCATAGAAGGCAGCAGTGTCAGGGATGGTCCCGCACCTACATCATGTGAACCCCAGACCCAGGCTTTACCCACAAAAACATCACTGTTACGTAGTTAGGCTGAATTGGCAAGGGGAGATAGGTTTTGTTTAGAAGCTTCTGCAAAAGCCATGCCCCTGGGGCTTGTTTTGGCAAGTACATCCCAGGGAGTTGTATTCTAACAGCCTGTGATGGTGCTGTTCACTGCAGCCCGTGCAAGGGGCACACACGCCCGGCAGTCAGCCAGGCTCTCTGGCCATGCCCCAGCCGTGCCAGCATTGCCCTGGCACAGCTCAGTGCCCACAGCCATGCCAAATCCTGCCGGATACTGCTCAGGGCAGTGTGTCACAGCGTCCTACTAACCACGGCTCACCGTCCCTGGCAGTGACCCACACTGCTCTAATCTTAAGGTGTTCAGCCTAACGCAATCCCCACTGGCATGGCCAGTAATTAACGCTGCGCTAACCATGGGTGGAGTGCAGGGTGGAACCACTGGGCGAGCGAATAAAACCAGGACACTGAAACCAGGCTAGTGCCCTTCTAGCAATGTCACCTCTACAGACAGCAGTCTGTTTTCCCTGTCAGGTCCACGGATACCCTGAGTTTGCAGGGTGACTCATGTGAGCTGGACATGCTGATGTGCAAGAGGGCTGGCACGATGCAATGTGAAGAGCAGTTATATCACAGAATCCTAGAATTGTTTGGGTTGGAAGGGACCTTAAAGATGATCTAGTTCCAATTCCCTCTCATTCTATCACTACAAGCCCTTTGTAAAACGTGCCTCTCTAGCTCTCTTGTAGCCTGTTTAGGTCCTGGAAGGTGATACAAGGTCTCCCTGAAGCCTCCTCTTCTAAACCATCCCAAGTCTCTCAGCTTGTCTTTAGAGGAGAGGTGCTCCAGCTCTCTGACATCTTTATGGCATCCTCTGGACTTGCTTTAACAGGCCCATGTCCTTATTATGTTGTGGTGCTGCACCTTTGGTTGGATGCTTGCTAGTGAGGAGCAGCCTGGGCAGTCAAAGAAGAGGAGCAGGAGAAAGGAACAACTCACACTCAACAGAGTTTCTCTGGCTTGGCTGCTGTTCACCAGTCAATCAAACAGACATCTGAGGGCAGTCATAAACAGCTCAGATATCTGAGAATGCTGACTGCCAGAAAATTGATGCTGGTTACCTTGGTGGCCAGGTGTCCTCAAAAAAAGACCACCAGCATGCATTTTGTGTTTTAGGTGCTCATGTTTGTAGATGCTTTGACATTTAAAGCAGGTTTCCCACTAGTTGAATAGAGTTTATTTTGCCATTGCCAAATTAAAATAAAAACAAAATTAAAATGCCCTTTTCACTTTAAAATAAAGCAAAATTTACCTTTTCTACCCTGTCAGGAAATCATATAAAAATGACTTCAGATGCAGTCTGGCTGCCAGTTAAGGCTGTCTGCAGATGTCCTCTGCAGCAAAATATTGGCTTGGTTTACTGGTTACCATGTCACCTGTCTGAAACATCCACTGCTTTACTGACACCATTGTGGTTTTGTGAGTGGCAGGACCTTATATACTTACTGGTCTAAAAGTAGTGGTGGTTCATCAGTGCTGGCTCTTCCCATGTTGCTGCTCCTTGGGCAATACCAGAAGATTTTTTTGGCAGTGGGGCAGCTTGTTTTCTCTTCAAAAGCCCATATTTTAGGAGACCCAAAGTACAGGGGGTTGGTGATGGTGTCCATATCTTGAGAGCCTGTGAAGAACAGAAACATCGGAGAAGCCCAGGAGAAATTATCATATTAGAAGGGTTGTGGCACTGACAGCAAATTTGTGTTTGTGTGCATCAAACTGTTCCCTCTGAATCCAAACCCATTATGGTGCAAGAGAGTTTGGGTTTATACCACTGGCCACACATTTCCAAAGTGACCGAGTCTTTTCTGGTTGCAATTTATCTTCTTGTAAAAGTAAAATTATTTCTGTGGAATTAGTCATTGTCTTATTGCTGCTCCAGAAATAAAATTTTTGTGAAGTAAGCAACAGACCTGAGCAGCAGCTCTTGACAGCCTGGAGCAGAAATCAAAATAAAATATTATCAAGAAGAGTTCTCAGTTCTTTAAGGCACTAATGCTTCTCCCTGGGGAAGAGTATTCATCTGTGATATAAACCATATTCCTTACATTTTTATGGCTGCATATCTCTTCTTTTGTGAGGTTGACTCACCTCTGATGCCTGCATGATGGAAGAGTTTTTTCCCAGAATGAGAATTTCTCCCAGACATTCCCAAAGGATCTGGTTATTTTTTGAGCTGCTGCTGGTTAGGATTTGCCTCTGACATCATTGACACAGCAGAGAAATTAAACCCTGAGCAGGTGACAGCAACACAGCACCTCTGCACAAGCTGTGCTATGTCACAGCTCTTACATCAAGGCACCAAGGAGGGCACATAGAGATGGCATTGTCCTTAGGCCACAGTTACTATCACGAGTTTCAAGGATTCTTCAGGGAACAGCAATTCCCATGGGAAGTCCGCTCTACTCAGCTGAGACTCTATCACAACCCCTTGCCCATACAAATACCTGTTCTTTTAATAACAAAGAAAATATTTTCTTGTTCAGCAAGAAAACCCTTTAGCTGCAGCTTTCAAAGAGCAGGCTGTGGATTTTGATGGTGAAAGGCTGGAGCTTGATCCAGGAGCACTTCTAGAGTGCCAGACATGGACACTATCAGTTGAGGAATATCATCATGTCTTGGACACAAGTTTGATATGCAGAACCATCAAAGCCCAGCACATTGCTTTATCTAATACCTCCTTGCCCTTCCTGTACACTCTTCTCTCTAACATAAGGTGGGAAAAGTTGGAGGACAGCTAAGATGACCCATTTGAACTTCTCTGAATTCCTTCAGCAGTCTCATCTTGAAAACCAATATGTACTGGTAACATGTGGAACTGATGATGCAATGATAAGTTGGTGTTTTGAGTGACATACAAGTTTTCCTAGAAAATCTAGCAAATTCCCGAGCAGCATCTTGGAGTCTTGACAAAACAGGCAGGGCCTTTTTCTTACATTGTCTAAAGACTCCAGGGCTATGTGAACACAAGAAAATTGACATGTTTGCAAAACATTGCTCCATTCACACGTGAGGGGCCAGGCTAGTTGGCTAACACCTACTCAGGACCAGGTCATGCATAAACAGCCCACACTGTAGTCCAGCAAGATTTTCCCAACCCCCAAACATCCCACTGCAATGGCATGAAGATTTCAGTGAGGGATGGACTTTCATGCCACCACTGAGCAAAATGCTGCATTTAAAATTTCTATCCAAGCATTTTCCAAATGAGTCGTGGGAAGATGGTGATTTTTGAAGTGTAGTGTGGTACCTGTGTCAGGGGCAAGCTGTTCCTAGGGCAGCCAACCTGTCTGGTCATTGTAGCCAGGCATCCTGTCTCTGAGAGTGGGCCATGATAGATGCCTTGGGAAGATATAAAAATGACAGGAAAGCCTCTAGTGACACTTCCCCAGAAATACCAGAGGCTTCCTGAACCAAAGATACTATCTCCGTATTTAATAGCTGTCAGTGGATTTTTCATTTACCACTGTGTGCAAGAAAAATTATGTGAAAAAGCATGTTCTATTCTTCTAAAAACTTGTACTTGAGAATTTAACCTGATCCTCCCTAGTATAATAACTGCTCCTCATCATCCCTCCTATGCCCCAGATATCACAGAGCCCAGAGCCAGATCTCAGCTGTCTGATTTGCCTACTTGGCCCTTTGTATAGAAGCTGCTCTGAGCACCCTCCCTATCTTTGCCAGTTCTGCTATAAGCCAGCAATAGACACAGGAAAATCTTCATACAGCCAGGAGCCATGTGGTAGATCTGAGCAGCAAGGGAAGAGATGGCTCTGGGAGTGACTGAGGTGCAAGATGACAGAGGCTCCCTTTGGCTCCTTTGGTTGTGTTATGAGCCAGGATGGCCCTGATCAGCCCCCTTAAAAAAAAAAAAAAAAAGGCAATATAGAAGGGGATGAACAGATGAACCACATTTCTTTGCTTATGTCACAAATCCAGTAGACTGTGGAAGAGACTCCTCCCCCCGCCAAGGAAGTCAAGGGAAGACCATGGCTGATAATGTCTCGGACCAGGTCACAAAGCAGGAGAGGATACACAATAGATCAAGGCTTCTCAACTATTTTTGCTAAGGCTGTGCCCAGTAAATTCTGTGTGAGCACCTGAGAACTTTTGCCTATGATGACTGCAACTATGATGACTGAGGTTTCTGATAGTGATGCTCATGAAGGTCAAGCTCTAAAAAGACCTACCAATTTTCTACTGTTATGACTGAAAGAGTCAGATCAAGTCATCAACGTCTGAAATTATGGAGCATCTCCCACGAAAGAAGAGCCCTGCCTCTTGTAACCACAGCAATACATGATTCAGATGCAGGTAACAATCTTTAGTTTCTTCTGACTTTGTTCAGGCCTTAAAAACATTGAGTCAGCACAACCTCTTGCTGTCTTTTTTTAGCTAGTGAAGATACAATCACTCAGCACCAGAATGATGACACAGGAATCTGCAGCAGAGGATCAAATGTGCAATAATAAATTGATACTGGAGCCACCTCCTACAACAGATATCTGCTTAGTCATTTCTCCCTCTACCTTCTGTGTTCAGTCCTAATACTGCTACCCCTTCCAGAGCTCCTTTCCCTGGGACATCCCTAACATGGTCTAAAAACATCCATCTGTGCTCTCAGGAAACTGCAGAAACAGAGAAAAGCACGTCTTGGTGCTGAGTCTGCTCTGTAAGTGTTATTTTTAAACCATCATGCAGAAAGATGAGGTTCCCATGAGCCAGGGCATGTCTGAGCTTCTGTGAGACAGGGCTTTGCATTTCAGAAGGCAGAAAGTGTGGCATGTGCTGCTGCTGTTGCTGTGGCAATACCCATGTACAGTGAATGCTGTATCAGTAAGTCACATGTTAAATAAGAACACAGCTACAACACAAATTAAACTATTCCAGAGCAGCTGCTATTTAAATTGTGGACATTTTCTTAAATGTTTTCTTTTCAATATTTCTATAAGGAGGTGGAATATGCAAAGTCAGTCTCAGCTCACCAGAGACTGACTGACTTGCTCTCTCTCCTGCTCTGCACAGCTGTGGGAACACCTCATCAGCTGAATCATCTATATTCAGAAGAACAAGGCTAGTGCTGGTACTAATACAAAGGGTCTGACTTGCTGCCCTTGCTTGTACTGTTGTGGCAGTAGACCAGGTTTGGGCACTTACATGTACACAGTTGAATTTTATGGATGTGGAGGAAAAAGAAGAGAGAATAAAGAGAACACCAGGCACAGAAGATATAACACAGAGAACAAGTCATGGATTCACTGCCTCTGCTCCTCTGCAGCTCCAGGTGATCCCACACTGTGAATCTCCAGCAAGTGGTGATATCAGTTTCCTGGCACAGACATAGTACTGCTTGGTTCTCTACTCAAGATGGGATTCTCCTTTTGCTTGTGGAGCACAGCTTGCAGAAGGGACCAAAACTGCTCAGTGTCTCATCTGTACAGCTGAGGAAGCATCCTGAGCAGCCAAGGATAGACCCTCTCTGAGGATGAGCGGCCTTGGCTGAACTGCTGCTACATGGGGACGTTAAAGCCAGGAGTCTGCTTGGAGACAGAGAGACATAGAGAGAGCGAGAGAGAGAGAGGACAATATTCCCTCTTTAGAGGCATTTGGAGGCTTGTTTGTAAACCAGCCCCTGCCCTTTGGCTGTTCTGTCTCCATAGGCTGTGTCAGTATCAGTTAAGTTTTGACATTCTCATTCAATTTCCTCTTAACTTTAAAACTTTTGTTCTGCATTGCTATTTTTTTAATGTGAGTGATCAATCTGTTCATGCTTCCAGGCCTTAAAACATTTAATTCTTCCACTTTTAATATTTTCTTTTATAATAAGCAAATTTAAATTATATTGTAATTAATATTGTTGCTGTTGAGAACAAAAGCAGATTTCAATGGGGTGGAATCTTGTGTCTCATTATCACTACTCTAAACCATCCCATCAGGAGAAACTGAGGGAGCAAAGCACAGCAAGAATACCTACCTGCAGAATATAGCTGGGCACATATTCTAGGAAATTAAGTTGTGGCTCAGCCCAGGAAATGAAATGTCATTAAGTAACTGAGATGATCTATGAAAACAAGAATCCCCCAATGATCTGCAAACTGAGATTTTTCAGTAAAAGATGATTAGCTGGAGGTTTTAGTCACAGGCTATCTGACTCCAGTGTTACTGTGAGTGCATTTCCCAGCAGCTGTCAATCCTCTGGGGTTTTCTGACCTGACAGCATCACACTGCTCTGCTATCTGTGCTCAGCTCTCCTCTCTCCCAGAGCAGGACAGTAGTGCTTCCTATCTCCCTTCTCTGGAAGAAACCCATTTAATTTCAAAATTAAGTGTTTGGGTTCACAGGATGTCAAACCCCAAAGTGGCTAGCCAGCTTCTGACCTTTAGGACGCTTCTCAATCTTGCTTCACACATATCAGATGAGGACATCTATAATTCTCCCTGAAAAGATCACTCAGTTGCACAGGCACTGCCTAAAGTCAGCGGACTGGGTGGGTAGAAGGGAAGCGTTGTATCAATAAGGAAGAGAAACTCTCTTTCACAAGGAAAAAGCATTGGGCTCAAGACCTTATACCCCTGATACTTCCTTCCCCAAGTTCACAGAGGGCACTGGCTTCCTGTCACAGCATTATTGATCTCTCACCAGCTGTATTCTCATTCTTCTGAAAAACTCCCTTGGGGTCTCTATCCAATCATCTTATCTTGAATAGCATCCAAAATTTCTTCTTCTTCCCTTTCCTCTTCCTTTTCTCTTTCCTCTTCCTCTTTCCCTTGCCATCCCATCCTGTTCATTTCCAACACATCCTGCTCTGTAGCTTTGCATTTACTCTGCTTAGCACAGGTATTTTCAAGGATGCCACACAATACAAGACATCTTTACCATACATGAAATCCCAAAGGCACCTCTGGTGTCACAGCTATGCAAGCAGGTGCCCAGGATAAGGCTCCAAGAGCCAAACAAGACAATCACCCACATGTGTGTGTGTTTGTATGTTGGTTTGTATCTTTGCTTTGTATTTTATAGGGAAAAAGGCAAACAGACTCACCCTTGCTAGTAGTTCCTAAAAGGAAGCCTAAATCAAACCTCAGCTTGTCTTCATGCCAGCACGGGCATTAGGTCATCAGCCTTGTCCTGCCAATAACTGCTGACTGCCCACGAACCCCGGCTGAAACAGGTTGGAGAGCTTGAGAAGCTAAATCCTCCTCTAAGGTTTCGAACAAGTTTCACAAGATGGTTTAAAGCCTCAGCAGCTGGAACAGTGATGTGGTGCCATGTGCTACAGATGAAGTGCTAATACTTGTTCATAATGGATTTGCTGGGATGTGTTTCATGTTTCCTCCACCTGTTGCCCCTCTCTCTTGGCATCCTCCCTTCCCTGAGTTTTTGTCTTCATAACTTAAGATGCTTGTTTGTGGGGAAATGGAGCTTGGTTGACCTTACTCTTTTTTGCCTCACCTTCTTGTGTCATCCTGACGCAAGAGCTCAGCACTTCCCAGGAGCGGAATGCATGGTCTGGGGAGAAGGAAAACAGGCACAACCTTCTCTCAGGCTGTTAAGCTAACCAGCTGATTAAGAGTTTGCTGATTGCAGTCTTAAAAAAAAAAAGTACAGTTAATGGAGAACACACAGTGTATATCTTCTTTGCCTTAAGAGATGGTTGTAAATGAATTTACATATCACACAAAGTGGAATTACTTGGTTTGATGTTATGCAATTATCTCAACCAACTAGTGTGGAGAAATCATAACAAAAATTGAGCTCCTGCTCTGCTGCACAGATAGGATTTCTCTCCCCTTACTCACACACTCAGTCCTGATCCTGACTTCTTTTTTTCTATGCAAACAAAGTCAGTACATTAAATGAAGTGACTTTCCTGCCAAATATATATGAACTCTGAGAAGTTTGCCCTTTTGAGAAGAGAAGAATAAAGATCTGCACTGTACCAAATCAGCCTTCTTTTCAATCTTGCACTGTCAGACAGGCTTGGGGTGGGAAAGAAAGGTTAAATGGTTGGAGATCAGGTTCTCTCTCCTGGTTGGGCCACAAAAAAAAAAAAAAAGTTGGTTTCTGACTTTAATTCTTTAATTTCCCCCTCCCCAAAAACATAAAGAGGTATCTGATGCCTTGTCCAAAGTGCCTGTAAACTACCAAAATGTGCCTGTGATTCTACATCCATAGATTAACTTGGTCCAGTACTTTAAATTCTAGGTAGTCACTTAAGACCAGATTAAAACCCAAACACACACATATAAGTGAGGTGTCAAAGAATGTCCATGGCCAAGAAGGAATCTAAACCCAAGGCTCTAGGTAATTGTAAAGTTGTAGACTGGCAGGACCCTAAACATCAACCTAGTTCTAAGCCCGCAGCCATGGGCAGCAACACCTTCCACTAGACCAGGTTGCTCAAAGCCCCATCCAAACCTCTTTGCCTGGAAGCAACACTTCCAGGGAAAGAGCATCAATAACCAGGGATGGGCCATGCCCAATTTACTCCTAAGAAGTTGGCCTTTACCTCCATTTCCCAAGCTATGAGGTGAAAAGGACTCCACAAGGCACGAGGTAAAGATAAATTCAGATACTGCAGTGATGTATAAAGGACCAGAGACTGCGAGCAGTAACAAGAGTCATCAGTAAGAAATTAAAATTACTTTTAATTGTAGTGAAACAAGCCACAGTACAAGTAGTGCCAAATTTCTTTGAAGTTCAGTTGCATCAAGGTTTGCATTGCAATAGGGGCTGTGATAGAAACATTTTTGGGACATTTCACTATGGCAACTAGCAGTGAAATGGAAACTGAACTTGCTCCCTTGTTAGAGTTGAAGGCCATTGGACTACAGATTACTTAGTCTGACCTCCTGTAAGGTGTAAGGTTTAATGCATCACTCAAGTGTTTCCTCTCATACCTTGCAGCTTGAGAGTGACTACAGCACAACCTTCAGAAAATCTCAGCTTAATCGGCTGCAGGAGACCCTGCCACTAGTCCAAAGGTCAGGCCCCCTTTGTGCGAGCAAGGAGACCTGGCTGAGGCCACCGCCCTTGTCAGCGGAGGCGGAGGCGATCACCTCTATTTCTAGAGGAAGTCGCACGCCGAGTTCACAGCCCGGCTCACATCAGCACCTACGTCGGCTTTGTCAGCAGTGCCGGGGGAGATCCGTCACACCAGCGGGTGCCGCGGGCTTCAACGCAGCATCCCGTGTGTGGACAGGGCAGCGGGGCTGGTGCGGGAGAGCCGCCGGTGCGTCAGACCCCGCGGCTCCGACAGGAACCGCGTACGGCCCCGGCAGAGCTGCGGCAGCGAAGGGGTCTGTGCGACACCGCTGATGTCACCACTGACTGGTCGGGCTCCAGGAATCCCCTTCCCTCTCCACGTGGCTCAGCACCCCCGTCTGCCTTGCCATCTCACTCCCCCATCCCAAAATCACTTTCTCTGCTGCAACCAACACAAGCAGTGGTGGAGCCGTGCCCTGGAGGTGATCCAGGTTTGTGCACACAGAAATCCTTCCAAGCCCAAACCGCAGACTGANGAACACACAGTGTATATCTTCTTTGCCTTAAGAGATGGTTGTAAATGAATTTACATATCACACAAAGTGGAATTACTTGGTTTGATGTTATGCAATTATCTCAACCAACTAGTGTGGAGAAATCATAACAAAAATTGAGCTCCTGCTCTGCTGCACAGATAGGATTTCTCTCCCCTTACTCACACACTCAGTCCTGATCCTGACTTCTTTTTTTTTATGCAAACAAAGTCAGTACATTAAATGAAGTGACTTTCCTGCCAAATATATATGAACTCTGAGAAGTTTGCCCTTTTGAGAAGAGAAGAATAAAGATCTGCACTGTACCAAATCAGCCTTCTTTTCAATCTTGCACTCTCAGACAGGCTTGGGGTGGGAAAGAAAGGTTAAATGGTTGGAGATCAGGTTCTCTCTCCTGGTTGGGCCACAAAAAAAAAAAAAAAGTTGGTTTCTGACTTTAATTCTTTAATTTCCCCCTCCCTAAAAACATAAAGAGGTATCTGATGCCTTGTCCAAAGTGCCTGTAAACTACCAAAATGTGTCTGTGATTCTACATCCATAGATTAACCTGGTGGGAGTCCAGTACTTTAAATTCTAGGTAGTCACTTAAGACCAGATTAAAACCCAAACACACACATATAAGTGAGGTGTCAAAGAATGTCCATGGCCAAGAAGGAATCTAAACCCAAGGCTCTAGGTAATTGTAAAGTTGTAGACTGGCAGGACCCTAAACATCAACCTAGTTCTAAGCCCGCAGCCATGGGCAGCAACACCTTCCACTAGACCAGGTTGCTCAAAGCCCCATCCAAACCTCTTTGCCTGGAAGCAACACTTCCAGGGAAAGAGCATCAATAACCAGGGATGGGCCATGCCCAATTTACTCCTAAGAAGTTGGCCTTTACCTCCATTTCCCAAGCTATGAGGTGAAAAGGACTCCACAAGGCACGAGGTAAAGATAAATTCAGATACTGCAGTGATGTATAAAGGACCAGAGACTGGGAGCAGTAACAAGAGTCATCAGTAAGAAATTAAAATTACTTTTAATTGTAGTGAAACAAGCCACAGTACAAGTAGTGCCAAATTTCTTTGAAGTTCAGTTGCATCAAGGTTTGCATTGCAATAGGGGCTGTGATAGAAACATTTTTGGGACATTTCACTATGGCAACTAGCAGTGAAATGGAAACTGAACTTGCTCCCTTGTTAGAGTTGAAGGCCATTGGACTACAGATTACTTAGTCTGACCTCCTGTAAGGTGTAAGGTTTAATGCATCACTCAAGTGTTTCCTCTCATACCTTGCAGCTTGAGAGTGACTACAGCACAACCTTCAGAAAATCTCAGCTTAATCGGCTGCAGGAGACCCTGCCACTAGTCCAAAGGTCAGGCCCCCTTTGTGCGAGCAAGGAGACCTGGCTGAGGCCACCGCCCTTGTCAGCGGAGGCGGAGGCGATCACCTCTATTTCTAGAGGAAGTCGCACGCCGAGTTCACAGCCCGGCTCACATCAGCACCTACGTCGGCTTTGTCAGCAGTGCCGGGGGAGATCCGTCACACCAGCGGGTGCCGCGGGCTTCAACGCAGCATCCCGTGTGTGGACAGGGCAGCGGGGCTGGTGCGGGAGAGCCGCCGGTGCGTCAGACCCCGCGGCTCCGACAGGAACCGCGTACGGCCCCGGCAGAGCTGCGGCAGCGAAGGGGTCTGTGCGACACCGCTGATGTCACCACTGACTGGTCGGGCTCCAGGAATCCCCTTCCCTCTCCACGTGGCTCAGCACCCCCGTCTGCCTTGCCATCTCACTCCCCCATCCCAAAATCACTTTCTCTGCTGCAACCAACACAAGCAGTGGTGGAGCCGTGCCCTGGAGGTGATCCAGGTTTGTGCACACAGAAATCCTTCCAAGCCCAAACCGCAGACTGATTTTTTTTTTTTTTCTTAGCAGGGGCTATTTTCAACCCAATGGCACAACAGAGGGTGAAATGACATGTCATGGTGGAGCTGCTTTGACCAAAACCGGGAAACAGTCTTCCTCCTCCCACGCTGGCTTGTCCCTGTCCGTGTTACCACTCTTGGATGAAGCTCCTGTTGCATCATTTATGTTGGCTTTGGGGCTCATAAGACCCGCTTCGGCTCATAAATCCAGCAGAAAAATTATCTGGTTTGGCTTGCTGGGTTATTTCTCTCACTGGGATGCTCTGAACCCAGGTTAAACCATTCTCTGTAACTTCCTAAAAAACCCCTCCGGTGATTTCAGTCACTGAGGTCACAGCACAGGCCACCCACGGCTGCCCTGCGTTGGGGGACAGCACATAGCAGTGGGTGGGCAGCACAAGAGCAGGGCTAGGGGGAGAAACCTCTCAAACCATCTTCACCTCCTGGCAAACAGGAGCCTGGATGCAACACCAGCTGTAATGATCCAAAACGAGCCTTTGTTTTCTGCAGTAAATAAGGTGTGAAAGAAAACCTGCCAGACCTAGAAGAGCACAGACTATGCAGCAAAGCAATCTGATTTCTAAAAGACTATTTAAATTACATTTAGTTGCTGTATGTGGCTTTCCCAGTAAATAGGTGAATCTCTGATTCTGGCCACCTTTGCCAGCCTTAACGTTTTCAATAAAAAATGACCATTTTTCACTTCTAAAAGACTGCTAAAGAGCAGAGTCAATGGGGAAAATCTTAAAGCTTAGGAGCAGACTTAAAGAATTTGACAAGATTATCCACAGGGAGACTTGCAATGCTGTGAGAAAAGGGGACCTATATTTTTCACAGTTTCCAATGCAAGAAAAAGTTTTTCAGAAAGGTCAAGGTTCATGACTGGCTGTTAAATAACTGACTAGGCCCTGTGCTTTTCACAGCTTGTTCCAGTAGTAAATGGAGGGCTGTACACACAGCTGGGATTTGTGCCCTGGTTGCCTTGCATGGGGGAAGCAGCAGTGGCCCCAGTTTCCCCACTGCAGCTCTGTTTCTCACAAATGTCCTGTGGGCCAGATGGGCTACCAGAGCAATTATGTCTCCCAAATGTGTCATCATCTCTCTGCATTATTTCTGAACTGAAGAGCTAAACATATGCAGCCTTCACAACACCTTCATGTAGCTGTCACATCTCTGCTTGTCCCAGCAGAGCACATGGCATGTACCTGCATGGACTGGATCACTGGCTTAGATGTGCAACTCATGGGTACCATATGGGATACCCACCAATCCACATTTTAATCTGATATAGGTACCTCCAGGCATGTGTGATCTGAAAAAAAAAGATAAAATTAGCTGTCCAAGCAAAAGCTCTATCTTTCCATAGACCTTGGTACTTGATTCTTCTTTGGCCGCTTTTGTACTGCAGGAGTCCATTTGCCCTCCTTCCCCAAATACCACAATGCCTTTTCCATTATAAAGTTGAAATCTCTCTGCAAAACCAAGGTGTTAGTTTGCTTTAGTCCTATTGATAATAGTTGAATAATTAAAAAATGAACTCGAAGAATGTTGAGTACTTCTCTCTCCTTCTTCTCCCTCCCAATTATACAACTAATTGATAAGACCATTAGGAATCATTTAACATCTGGTTTTCATGTTTGTTGTTGCTGCTGCTGTAATATTTTTGCCTTTTAAAATCCCAGAACTTGTCTTTTCATGAGTGACTGAGGTGTGTGGGAGAGAAGTCTGTATCAATGCCAGGGCCACAAGGATATGCTTTATATCTGGACTGCTTCAAATTACCCTCAGCATCAAGGCTCCTGTTGCAGCTACCATAATTTCTGTTTTGTCATTGTGTAGGACCTTCTTAGTCTAGAAATATCACTCTAAAACAGAGTGGTACTGCTTACTTTCCTTTCCTGCTGGAAAGCTTGGTTTAGTAACTTTAATTCAAAAGTCTCTTCTGCACTCGAGATGTGTGAACTGGGACAAAATTTCCTACATATCTCAGAGCAGAAAATTTCACCAGTTGGCTAATAGCAAAAAAGAAGAGAGGCTATAGAATACAAAATGCTGTGGCTTTGAGGAGCTCCTGTTTGCTTTTTATTCTAAACACCAGGGAACAGATTTCCAAGTGCCTGGGGAGTGCAGTGGCATTCTTACCCTGTTACTGCAGAGCATGCCTTGAGCAATGCTGAACATGATTTCCTGTCCTGAAGGTGCTTTAATGCAAAACAAGAATATGTTGAGGATCAACAGCAAACACAACTGTCCAGGCACAACCTTGTTTGAATTCTGTACTGGGGTACCCATTTGTCAGAGTCATACTTTGGCTCCGTGGTGTCTTCTTTGTACACCAATATCAATTGTCTTTAAGCTCTGCAATGGCCTTTGCTGACCCAGATGTCTTGGAGACAGAGTGCATCACAGAGTGCACAAACTCCACAAAAGTCCCTCAAAAACCTGATTTAAAGTCATGTAAAAGCCTGCTACAAGCATAGAATCCCTACAGGACATCAGTCCCCAGGAGGATGACACTAACCCACTGGTACAGCACTGTGCTAATCCTCACTCATAAGATAAATGCCTCATGCTATGGCAAGTTGACGTGACTCGTCAAAACACAGGGAAAAAATGCTGTTAATGAATTATGAAGCCTTATTATGAATCATTTCTACAGCTGCCTCTCAGGTAGAGCTGTTAACTAAGGTGATTGACTTAAATTTGAACAAGCTGCAGTTATGCACTCTCAGACCAGCTCAGGAGCTCTTTGTTTTCTATCTATGCATGGGCAGCATTCACAGCACAGATCCTCTGCTGCCGCCCTTTCTTGGCATATGACAGACTGAAAGTCCTGGCTTTGGTGTCCCAAGCAGGGCTGCCCAGGCACTGTAGTGATCCAGCCCCTTTACGTCAGAGTGGGGACAAGTCATTCTGCTCCCCTAGACAAGCTTGAAAAAGTCTCACCCTCGTTTCAATATTCAAAACATTTTCAGTTTTGGGGAGGAGGGTTTGATGATATTTCAGAAATGTGAAGTCAACTGCTTTGTGATCTTGTAACTAGGGAGCAAATGAGAACTCATTAGAAAATGGGAAAGGATTGCAGTGGAGTTGCACAATTCCCACCTAACTCCTGTGGTTTTATGCATTACAATTCAGTAGCTTAAACAAGCTTCTACTGCAGATCTTATGATATAAGGTATCTTCCAGGAAATCCATCGTCTTGGGAGTTAGAGCAAGAGTTAAGGCCCAAAAGAGTTAATATCCAAAGTAAAAGCACAGCTTTCTACTTCACAGACTGAAAACTGTGAGCAGTATCAAGCCTCAAAATTCAGGAACAGGCCACCCAGAAAAAGCAGCCACTCTGAAATCTAAGCTTTTTGTTGTCGTTTTTGGAGGGTGTAGCTAAGGGCTTTTTATTGCTTGAACTTTAACTCCCTAGAACAGTGAGTACTAATCAACTTCTCTTCATGCTGCCTTGGGAAAGAAAAACAGAAATGATTGACCCTTCTGGGATGAATTTAGCATGTACATCTAAAGATAATGCTTCCTGGTCCATATATTTTAGGGCCAGGCACAACCATAAAATTCTGGTCAAGCTGTGATTGAGGAACACAGGCCATAGCAGACCAGAGAGCCTGTCCACTTCTCATACTAACATCAGCATATTGCCAGAACAGGAGTAACAGGGCTCTTTCTCAGGCGGTGGCATCTCCTGTAAGGAAATCCCACCCATCTCTTTATCCCACTCCTTGTGGTCTGCTGGGTTTTGCTTTGTAGGCCCTTCATCTGTCGAGGGGCCAGCACTTCCGTTAGACCCAATTGATTTCTTTTGGATGGACACGAGGCAGAGTAACAAACAAAAACAAACAACAAAGAAATAAATATGTGGTTGATGTTTTATGGTAGAATTTAGAGTCTCCTTTCTTCCTCATCACTGCATTTTCTATGGACAAAAGCTGTAAGAGAGAGGTACTCGAATTTGACCCCTCCATCCAGCATGTACAGCTGTTTTCTCATGTAATATTGCTATATTTCACCTATTCAGAGACTTTGGAAGAACATACTTGGAGCAACAGAAATAAAGTAAAAAACCCAGTTGTAGACAGTTCTCTATCACTATCAGTTTTGAATGTGCTTTTTCCTAGGGAGTTTTTTCTCTTAAGGGAACTGTAAGGGAAGGAGCAAAAGGCCTGTTAAATAAACCTTTTCTACCCAATTGTTAAATTGTCTGTGATTTCTCCTGGTGACAAAGCCACAATGGGCTGGTTACAAACTCCATTATAAGGAGACAATTGTAAAGAGTCGCCTTGGAAGTAATTAATTTTATCTAAGTCTTTAATTGTAAATGCATGAAATGATAATATGCTAAGCTTAAGGGTGTTTCATTTGCTGCTGAATACTGGTAATAGGATAGGATTTGTGACACTGTATTGATCTGTGTTTACACAACACCACCGGGCCGACAAGCTTAAGGGAAGGACCACATTTCCTTTGATAAGGGATATGCCAACTACCTCCCAATGGCCTGACAACTGGGAGGAAGGGAAAGAGCTTGCTCCCTTTGATTCAGAGATATGGGTTGTGCACAGGCCTCCATTTCATTAAAGGCAGAAGATTTGCAGTCAATATCCTCCTCTTTGATATTCTTCCTCAAGAATATCTGCAGGGAGAGAGCCCATCAGAGTAGAGCAGACTAGGGTGCCAACTTCTCCTTAGCTCTGGCCACACCTAACTGTGATCCTCCAGAAGGAAATGGTATAGGGAATTAATTACTTTTTTTCTCATAGCATTACTTCTCTCCCAGCCCAGTTTCCCAAACTGATTAATTTTCCAGCCATGACAATGCAAGTTCTGGCTCGAAGGAGGGAACAAGGCCACAGCAGCTCTGACTTACACTTGCACGGAGATGCAAGGATGCTGCATGTCCCGTTGTTGCTTTGTCTGTGAAGGCTGTGCCCACTTCAGGTGCCCAGATGCCCCGGGACAGAGGTGAGGAGCCCTTCAGGAGGAGGAGTCGCATTGCCCTGCCTGCATGGGTGAGCCAAGCACACTGTGAGCAGCCCCAGAAGCAATATATGCTCTGGCTAGCAAGGATGTGGAGAGAGGCTGGCAGTCATTTCCAACTGAAGAGTGAGGGGACCTGCACTTTTAAATCCATTCATACATGGACATTCTTTCTCTCTCTCTCTCTCTTCTGCCTCCCTCTCCCAAGAAAGTAAATGCCACATCTTCTGTATTTCTTAAAATATTCCTTGTTAACATAATGAGGCCATTGACAGTAACCTCAAGTCAGCATGCTACCATGATTCTGACAATTCAGCAGCATCCTCAGTGCTCCAAGGAATTGGAAAACACAAGCAGTGCGGAAAACACAAACATCAATGTGCAAAACAAACACATCTGATGTATTCAGAGCAGCAACAAAGAGCCTCCAGAGACTGCAGGGAAAGCACCTATTTGTTGGGGAAAGCAAACCTGAGGGACATAATGAGCTGGTGAGGCACGGTTCAGCTTCTCGGGACTCAGAAGGTAATTAAACAAGGCAAAAGTCAGCAGAATAGTATATTACACCATGACTTTGTTAAAGTCATCAGCACTAACCCCCTACTGAGGAATCTTCTCTTTCCCTCTCCCCCCAGCCTCAGCACATTTTATTACCAAAAGCCAGGGTCATCTCACATAAATGGAGAAGTTAATTTTAAAACTTTGTCAAAATGCAACTTGGAATCTTTGACTTTCTGTGAGGGAAACACATAGAGGAAATAAAAGAAAATCAAGTAAGAAGGTTAGTCAGACAGTGAAATGAAATGAAACTACAGCTGCAAAACTTCATGGATTTTTCTCTCTGGGGGAACCTATGGCAACATTTTGGTCTCCTGCCAGCATAGGCAGCACAAAAACCCACCACCATATGGTTTGATAAGTACATATCTGCCACAAGCTGTACTGAAATTGGGCCTGATACCTGGCGCCAACACAGCCCAGTCCTAAGCTCAAAACAAGTATTTACTTTAAAAATCAATGAAAGAAAAACCTGTCTATGGTTGATTGCCACAATATAATACTTGAATGGGATATATCTGACACTAAAGAGTATGCAGGGCTAAAGGGTTGCTTTCAAGTCAGTATGGTTATATACGTCTATATTTTAAGATCCTTGGAGATGGAGTTTTGGTAGGAGACTTTGTTCTCTCTCGTTTGCTTTTTTCATTTTCATTCATAGCTAAATATCATCTGTGTGGCTGAAACTGAACAAAATCCCCCACTGTTATGAGAAATGATGTCATGCCTTTCTGAACAGGCAGGGTACCTGGGCATTGCAGCAGCACGTTGCCAATTCTGCAGTAACTGGAGTAACTGGGAGACTTTTCCAGAATGACGCAGTAGACAGAACAGCAGGCATGCCCACACTGCTCTGCAAGGGCAGCACCACATGGCCCAATACATCATCCCAGATGAGCCCAGACCCTCTTTGCAAGCTTACATTTCCAGAAAAGAGGAAAAGATCAAAGTTGTGGGAGTACTTTTAAATATAGAGAGAACTGCCTCACTCTGTTCTGCTGTATAAGAGAGGGACTTTGTTGGAGAATTAATTGCTTTTATGTCAAGAGAGTAACATCCACTGCCTCCACCCCATTCCCAGCCATGCTGACCTTCATTACACATTGGCTCTTTCAGCCCATCTGGCTATAAATTAGGACAGATGGGTTACGCCCTTTCCTTCTCCTGTAATGCACATGAACATCTCAGCAGTGCTGTTGGCACATAAAAGCTTTTGCCCTCTCTGTTTCCCTCCCTAGATAATGATCTATCTATTAAGGAGGCAGATGCAGTTTTAGCTGGTGATATCTTATGTAATTATGTGGGTAAACAACAGAGACATAAAGAATAGACTATGGTGGAAACCAAGAAAAGCCAAATGGGCAGAATCTCCAGAGCCCCAAGAGCTCTAATGTCAGTGCTGTTTCCATTTGGTATGTACTCACTGCTGGAGCCTGCATGAAAAGGTTTGGTCCACCCAACACCCAAGTACCTGTACTGTATTGGACTAATTTTAAATAAGCCTTGAAGTCCAGCCTATCCTACCAGTGCCAAGTTCCTACATCAACCAGTTCAATTTTAGGCCTCTTTTCTGGATTTTTGTCTGTGATTTGTCATCAATCCCTCACTCTTAACTGTCAGCCAAATAATATCTTTTCACTTACTTGATTTCTTTGGTATAATGTCCGTCATATGTCTGTGTGCTGTTCCTTAGCTTGTGCCTATATACCTGGACTTACAGATGCTCTCCAGACAAAACTCATGCAACCAAGGCTGCTATCCTTACTCAGCCAGCAAATATTGCTGAGGCAGTCTTCTAAACAGGAAAGTAGTAGTCTTGGTGCTGAACTGGGAACAAGTCTATAAAAAACCACAAGAAGCTAAAAGCATTTTTCAGACCTCAGAAAGTACGGGTAGAACAAACAGTCACAGGTGACAGCTGGATTTGGGTCCCAAGCATTGCTTTGCCTCAGTGCAGATCTGTGATTCCTACTAGTTGTGGGTGCAAATCTACCCCAAGTCTCCTAGCTTTCTGACCTGAATGGTAAGTTTGGCCTGAGAAGGGAAAGAAATAGTTTTAGCTTAAGTTTTGGGCAAACTGCTCCTCATCTTACCATTTTGTTATTTTTACTTGTTCCTCATCCATCCCTACCCTACAGCTGACATAAGCTTGGCTCACAGACCTCTGCTGTGGGATCCACTCACAGCTGCCAGCCCTGCACATACACACACATTAAATCTTACCTAATGAATAATTACCAGGGGACTGGGACATCTCATTCTCCTGATAACAGCACACACCTCAGGGAATGAAATAATGTTTCAAGGCTGGACCCAAATGCATATAACAGAAAGGTATCACGGTTTACCCTACATAACAGTCATTGCAAAGCTCAGACACAATATGATGAAACAGGTAGGAGAAAAAGTGCCCTATGGGGTTAGACTTTGTATGTTAACCTCAGAATAGGCAGGAGTATCGGTGGCAGAGCTACAGAGCTTTTCTCCTTTGCACCTATTTCTAGATCCTTCAGCTACAACATCCTTCTTACTAGTGGTTTGTAAACCAAAGTTCAGGGTGGGGAGCTCTCCTTGCACAGGCATAGCCAGAGTATTAAAGGTCACCCAAACTTTCAAACAGAAGCTTGAAACCCAGCATGGACATGCTGTCTCCAGCCAGGGGCTACATCTGAATCCCCAGCTCCAAGAAAATGAGTGCTCTCCGGGGGTACTCACTTTAGAGAGCTATTACACTGCCTCCTCTTCTGCAGCAAAAGTAGATATGAGCATCTGCCCATTACATAGCCACAGACAGCCTTTACATTAAATGTGGTTGCGTCTTCCCGTTCTCATTTTTATTTCATGCTGGTGAAAAAATACTCGGCTGATTGCACTGGACTCTCCTAACCCACATGCCAGAGCAGTGAAATCCCTCTTTCACCTCACCCATCCAATCAGCCAAAGCATGTGAACTGGTATGTACTGGGACCAGCTTGAGGCTGGAGGGGCAGTTTGGTTCCCACTGTTCACTCCCACATTAGCCTCTCAGACAAGAATGCAGAGAAAAGACTGCCAAGTGGAAGAGGTCAGGCAGGCAGGCACACACTTGTCCAACAGGATTTGCAGTGACACAGCAGCGTTTCTAACCTGCACAAACTCTGCTGCTACTTCTGCTGCTGCAGGGGTGGTTCCCTCTTGCCAAACGAACCTAGATTTGCATTCACTAACATCTTGTAGTCTTTGCTTCCAATTTCTTGCATGGCTGACTCCTTTGCTCACTGTGTCAAAAGGGAATTTGAGTCCAACATATGAAAAAGCATCATGCAGGGGACAGAATAATACTGGGGAAAATAACACAGGATCCTGTAAAAAAGGTCTACATGAGAGGAAGCATTCAGAAAAGGTGTTAAATTAATATGTTATGGACAACTTTAAATTTGGGTGCAATTTAAATAGGTACAGAGAATATAGAAGTGAGTAAGTTTTCCAGTCTCTAAAAGGGATAGTCTATAAATAGACTTTTAAGTCTATTAAAAGATCTTTTAAGACCCATTAAGACATTCAGTAAAGACATCAAATTATATTTATCTCTCAAATTCACCACCAAATGGCTACAGCCTTTCCCCCACTTTTCCTCCTTTGAAAAACAATAGGAAACAAACTGGTTTATCTTACTGTACGTGCTGTAAATACCTTTATGACAAGGTAATGGCTAAGTATGTTGTGTTCAACAATTCATTACTTTTTCACAGGAACATTTATCATGCCCTTTGGAGATAGCAGAAGAGAATTCTCCCGTGACCTTTGAAAAATTAAATCAGTGGCATTACTCGGAAGCCAAATTGAAGAAGTTTAAAAACAGACTTAAGAAGGGTTTCCCATGCTTTCTGAAAAAGAGACAATCTGCACTTTCACCAGAGCCGAGCTAGATTATTCCAGTCCTTTAAGACCACTAATGATTTGTGCCTAATGAGCACTTGGAGTAGTGATTCACTGATGAAAGCACTGCAGGGCTCCCTGTCCTGTGCACAGCCCTGTTCTCGTCATCACAGCAGTACCGGACATAACACCGTGGGCTGCCTGCACCGGAGAGGAGATCATGAGCTCGATTGTGTGCTACAAACAAAGGGAGAGCCATTATCAGACCCTGCCTTGCCAGGCTGCATGAAAAACCGCCTCTGCAAATTGCATAATGCCCCTGGATGTTCCCAGCAGTGGTATGGCAGGCCCACGGGGCTGGCGCTCGGACAGGGAGGAAGCCGGATCTCTTCCCTCCCACCTCCCTCCCAGCATGGGAAAGCTCAGGGGAGCTGTTGTGTAGGCAAAAAAACCCCTCACTTATCTCCTGGGAAAGAGCTGTGCTGCTCTGGAGTGACGTCTGACGCACAGAGTTGTGGTCATGGATCAGAGAGAGCCTGGCATGGTGGGAGCCTTGGGAAGCACCTAGAGAGGAAAAGAGAAGAGACGTCACACTTGTTCTCCTTGTGTGTCTATCACATCCCTGTCCCTCATCCTGTGCTTGGAAAACACTGTAAATACAAAATCAGTGTGTACTGCAGACCTCACTTCACAGAGTGTGGAAGAGGCTTATGTGACACCTTGTTCTTTGCTGTTCACGGGCCGGGTGAACATAGGTATCTGCACCAAGAAGGGACTGGAAGAAAAGCACAGCTGGGGCAGAGGGAGGGGGCTGCTCACTTGCCTCAGAGGTACTGTCAAAATGCAGCATGAGGGTGAAATCTCCAAGGAGCACAAAATTCCCACTGGAACAGCAAGTGGTGATATTCCCAGCCAATGCTGAGTGGGAAAGATTTTACCATGAGCGAATGTGATTGTGATAAGCAGCATGTGTGACGTACCCAGCTTCATTTCACTTCGTGAGAATCCATATGCTTGGAATGTCTCCTCCGCCGCCGCCTCCTCCTCCTCCTTCTCCTCCTCATTCTCTTCTTCCTCCTCCTCCGCTCTTACTGGTGGCACCGGGGATTTACAAGGCAGCAGGGAGCATTTCCTAATATTAGTTGGGTGTAACTTTCCAGCATGACTGATTGAGCTATTAACTGTGGCAAGGGGAAGAGCACAAGTGAGCAGACATGGGAGAGCACTTCAAACCCTGGAGATGAACGATAAGTGATATTAAGTAGTTCTATGCATGCAAAATAAATGCTTGAATCTTGCAAGACTGTTGTTACAGAAATTGATGGGTTTATTAGAAAAGGGAAAAGTTATACAGAAAAGTGGAGCACATGTATAAAAAATGAGATCTATGTAAAAAAGACAAAAATGAGCTGGGGCTTAATGGAGTCAGCGTGGCAAGAGAGTTTTAAATTAAAGACTGTGGATAAGGGAGAGGTGTGGAAGAACACAGTAGTTTGGTTGAAGCTCTCAAATCTCTCTGTTAAGAAAAAGGATAGGACAGAAGGCAGTGGAGATAAGAGGAAACAGAGAAGACAGGTCTCTATAAATGAAACTGCACATAAGATGCACGTGCATACATACACACGAAACACAAAAATAATAGCTAGTTCACAACCATCTTGAAGCCATTTTGGTACAAATGGCAGTAATCTGAAAATAAAGGAAGATGAACTAAAATGTCTGGCCTTAAATAAGGACATTGGTAACACACTGGGAAACTTTATAGAAAAAAAAAACCCAATTAGTAAAATACTGTTATACCGGGTTTAAACAGTATAAACGTCAGAACACTTCATGCCAGAGAGGGAAAGATAAGTGACTCAACTTCTCAGAAGAACTACATAGGCTGAATACCAAATTAAGTGTTTGTCTTTAAAAAGGGGAACCACATAAATGTGATGAAATTCATTGAAATCATCAACTAAAACCAGTAAAGCACTTTTAGATGACATCAGATTGTTAAAGGCATTAAATAGAATGATAGGACATTTTCAAGCACAGCAAAAGCAGGAGGCTGACAGAGAGTTCATGGGGTCCATGGATAATCCATATGTAAAAGGAGCACTTGAAGACAGAAACAGCAGAGTAAAAAATCATATTGAATTTGTTGTGTTGCTGTTCCCTCTGGAACTCTAATTTGAGATTACTCTTTAAAGATGATCAGTCTTAGAGGGCAGTTTCATCACACCTTCAACAGGACTTGGCTGAGGCCACTGTGACTTGTCCCTCCTTGATCAGAGTCTCCTGCCCCATTCCTTGTGTTAGTGCTGGTCGTTGCCTGATCCCATGGTGACATGGCTCAGGCAGTGAAGGCAAAACCCGGAAAGTCACTGAGAGTATGGGTCATACTGCACACAGCCTGGGCTTCCAGGGACTCCCCACCTCAGTGTTATAAACTACCAGCTTTCCCAAAGAGAAATTTGATGAGCAACGCCCAAGAACAAGGGCTGTGAAGGGCAAAACCACTTGCTGGAATCTCAGCCCAGCACACAACATCAAGAAGGCATCATGAAGGATCTGTGAGAGGGGCTGAGACCTTGGACTGGGTTTTCTCCTTGCCAGAAAATGGTCAGGCAATGGAGAAACCCCAGGACTATGCCACAGACATATCTGGGTCCACTGCTGCACACAGCAGCCACCAAATCTCACCCTGCTGAGCACTGAGCCAGCAAAACCTGTCAGATGTCCTCACCATGCTGTGACTGTGTAGCACTCAGCAGGCAAGGAGGGGCAATCTGTGAGGATGTGGATATGACATTTCTGAGCTGTGCAGTTCGGAGACAAAGCAGGGGGATTAGTCAACTCACTGAGAGGATTTCTGGGAGCTGGTATGGGCTGGTATCCTTTACCTGATACAGAACACAAAGCGAAACATTCCCTCTCCATGTCTTGTTGAACTCCTGTATAAATTAGGATAATACCCACCTCATGAGATTACTTCAAGAATTAATTGATATGGCCAAAGCTTGAGATTCTTAGATGCATGCATAAATTATTTATGCAGATTTCAAGCCATTCTCTTTTAAATGTGAAACAGATATGGTTATGTCAAGGTCCTTTCAACTGGGCATGTGACCAAGATGACAATGAGGGTCTGAGGCTGGTCATCCTCAAAGTGGGAGGACCTGGACTGACTGCTCTGTGTGGAGGCCAAGCATTGAACAGGCACTGGGAGCTCAAAACATTCCAGCTGGTGGTTTGTTACACCAGCCTTTCTCATCTGGGCTGGATCAGGCTGTGAATCAGCATGGCACAGACTGCTTGCAATGGACAGACCCATGCTGCAGTCATTTAAAGTAGTGGCATACAAAAGTTGTATTCTTTTAATTTCTGAGCATTTCTGCTTATCCAATAATTGAACAATTTAATAACTTTCAGTTTTCACATAAACATCTGCCACAAGCAATTACAGTTATCCATGTCTCAGCACATCTTAGTTCTGTGAACATTTTTATGATAATATCTATTTTTTTAATGGTAACACTCCAAGACTTTATTTGGAAACACATTGTGCTATCCAAAGGAGAAAGAGAGACTTTGTACTTTATCCAGACCCAAGAATAGGAGTCTCTGAAATAAAGCACAGCCAGAAATAAAAATAGATGACTGTCACAATATCTGGCATACTAACACCAAAAGAAAAAAAATATTAAGATAATGAGCCTTTGGTGATTGCCTATTTTCCTTAAATTTGGTTATTTGGAATTTCCTAGCCACGTGGATCTTCCAAACCAAAAAGTCAAGAGTTCATTTTCTTTTCCAAGTGTCAACACGCTCTGTCAGGGCACTGGAGACTTTTTGGGGAGACTTTCTCTCCCAGCTAAGCTCCTGAGCCATGCTGGTATGGAGGGCAGGCAAGGTCGGTGTTCAGATTCTTCTGAGTAAAGATGGAAATCTTGGCAAATGCTTTGGATGCACTGGGTGCTTTATTCCTAGCATCGCTTCCTGAAACATTGCATGGTCGAGTCATGCCATATGGTCTAACAAACAAGCTTAAGGTTTAGGGTGTTGTTGCTTTTTTCAATCAGACGTCAGGTCACCATCCGTTAGGCCTTCAGCACTTTGAAGCTCATGCATGCAATTAAATCCAATTAAATAAAGGCTAAAATCCATCTTGTTTTATACCATCTTGAGAGCTGACCTGAAATAAGCTGATGTTGTGTTTGCATTTTTCAGCCCTCTGCAGCGTAGATCAAACACATGCCATTTTTCATGCTGGGATTAATAAGTGACTCCCAGGTAATAGAATCTCTCAGCTCCCATGATGCCAATACAACCAACACTCTGATTTCTGAATATTTTAGCCACTTCCATGGTTGCCATTACTGCAGTCTGTGATCAGTCACACTCTTGAATGTGTATATACCCATCACACCTCCGTGACTGACAGCTGGTCTTTTGCCAGAAGTACAGATGGCCAGACAAGAGAATACATACCCCACACCATGGCAGATACCTTCCAGCTCCTTGGAGTCTTTGGCTGCCAGCACAATCACTGCACCAACTTTCATTTCCCATTTCCTATCTAGAAAAAGGCATGGGCCAAATCCCACTGGCATCTACAAGCATCTTACTGTAGATGTCAAAAACGTTTTACTGACTTCAGCAAGCTTGGCTCAAACCTAATTGCTCCTGCCAGCCTTCCTGCATTCCTGGACTTTGCAGGATAACTGCTAAGGACAGAAATAAATCCTTTGTTTACTCTGGTAACTGGGGAGGTGCTTTAGCCTCTGGCTAAAAACAGGCGCATTTTCCTATCAGGTTCATGAGCCACTTATCCCAGGAAAGACTGGTAAACTTGAAAAGCCCAGTGCTCACAGAACAACAGGAAAGGATGACTTTTTAATTGAATGGTGGCAAATCTCATAATCTGGCTTTCCTGGGTGGCTTTTTTCTTTTTAGGTCATGTTAAGTCATCGGTTTAACACAGCTCAGGCCTGTTCCTTGTAAATTCCTGGTATTGTAGCATCATACCCAGTTTGCGATGGAAAGCATTACTTGTGTTAGACTCCTACAGGAAACAGCAGGTGAAATCTGTGACTGCATAAACAGTGCAGGCAATTAATACCCCTGTAATAGATTTTGTGCTTGGTCCAGCGTAATCAGATCTTTCAGTACAAGGACTCATATTTCTTTTTTCTTTTTTTCTTCTTTTTTCTTTTCTTTAATGTGGAAAACAAAGTGATCCCTTTCTACAGCGATGTTTTCACAGAAAACAGTATTGCTTCTCACATACCATCTGGTTAGGAACAGCCATGAGATTCTTAAAAGGTGACCTTCAAGAATGTCTTCTTTTTGATGAATTAAAAAAAAACCCACTGCAATATCTTTCCTCTCCAGTTTTAACACTAGAAATTCTGGTCTTATCACCCTATTTTTCCACAGCTGTAGACTTGTGATGAAATGCCGAGAAGCTGCTCTAGGGATATTTCTCCATTGCACAGTTAACTCATGTTCTGACTCAAAATCAGTGGCTCTTGCTGTACACAGAGGAGAAACCTTTGGCCAGGCCAGTATGTGCTCCCAGTGCAGACCAGATTACCTGGCTGGCTGTAGAGTGCAGACCCTGGAACTGGATTTTATCTGTTTTGCACCGTGACTGCAGACAGGAAAATGAAATAAAAATCACCTGAATTCTGGTGGTTCTCCAATGCAGTTCCAGTACTTTCTGTGGCAGCCAAGTTGCTGCAAAAGAATCCCACAGCCTCTGAGCACCAGAGAACTCTGGCCCTGTGGCCAGGTACAAGAGATCAGCACAGCATCAGTGAAGTTACAGAAATATGGGCAGGTCTCTGCTTGAGATTAGGACAGGTTAACTGTGCAGTAAAAGCAAAGGTTGGTGGGGGAACTGAGTTTTATGTTACATCTCTGATGTTTTTGCTAAAGATGCCCCACTATGCCAAGAGTCTTTGAAATAAGAAGTCGCCTGGTCCCAGCATAGCAGGGATGTTCAAAAGAATCTTGTCTGTGTCCTCTGAAGAAGTTCAGTGCATGAAAGGTGAAGAGAGGACTCAACATTCTTGGCACCGTGAATGAAGCAGATAAATGTATCTTTGGTGTAATGGAGGAAAATGTAGATAAAACACTCTCAACAGAGCTATACAGAGAAATATGAGAAAAGCATCTCCCCCTTTACAAAAATCAAAGACTTTCTTCTGTCTGATATAATAAGCCACAAATATTTGCAGTTCCTGCCCATCCCCACCCCATTCCTCCCTCTCCTCCTGGCCTGCCTGTTTCAGGTTGCTTGGAATGACACCGGCACTACTTACAAAACCAGCAGAAAGTCAATTACCCACATATGTCATTGCAGGGTTAATTTTTAACCTCTTCCAACTGCACAGTCAGCTGGCTTGGTAAGACATGTTCCTCCAGGCAGTTATCAAGTGACAGCTTTCCACTCCTGTTGTGCGTGATTTGGAGGATCCCACACGAAGGCAGAGTCCCACAGAGCTGCACCGCACGCCTGCCTCCTCATCCTGAGGCCACACCAGGACAAAAGAGAGGCCAGAGGACCACACATGCCCAGAGGGATGGATGTCACAGTGATCTTCACTGTGTGACACATGCATTTGAGAAAAGTGGCATTAATTTGTGTCACTTTGAGCCTTAGAGGTCTACAGGAAAGGTGGCAGTGTCACAGCCAGTGTTTATTCACTATGACCAAAGGCAGTGTCAACAGGCTTCTGTGGAGCAGAGCACTGGCCAGTATCTTTCCCCGAGCTCTCTGGGGACCAGAGATCCCAGACTGTGTGGAACAGACACCAGCACACACTATACACTCACTCCCTGATGTCAGAGAGAGGGTATGCAAAGCATAATTAAGCTCCAGTGGGCCATATAGCTGAGTCAGCTGTTCCTTGGCTCACACAGGGACCCACAGCCTGACAGCCACAGCAGCATCACCATCCACCCACTCAGCTGTGGAGATGCATGGGAACAAGCTTGCATTGTGTGGGGGCACTACACTGTGGGGTGAGCCCAAACAGAATGGATCCTGCTCCTCTCTGCAGCCTCCTGCAGCCTCAGTGCCCAGCCCTATGCTCCAGCTGATCCAACTTGCTAGCCCTGCAAAACACCCAGCTCAGAAAAATGTAAAATAAAATTAAATTTAAATAAAAGGGATGAGTAGATGTTTCCTAGCATAACAAATTTAACCAGCTCATCTAAAGCATTCAAGGAACACAAGACTTGTTGTGGGAGAAGGTGACAAAGACCAGGATTGTGGGGGTGAAAAAGATTTTCTCTCTGGTGATGGGTAGCTGCTAAAATGCTTTGCACCATGGCAAGAGCAACACCTTTAGGCTGTGTTGAGGGAACAGCCCCTTGGAATTGCAGATATCCAAGCCGAAGCAAGACAGGCAGAGTGTGCCCTCACCCTGTCTTCCTCCTTCATCCTTCCCTGCAATGGCCCACAGTGAGAGGGCGGCACCAGGACTAGTGCTGGCATGAGGGAGAACAGATTTACACCGGATCCAAGTGTCTGTGTGCCATATGGTTATGGCAGGAGTCTAATAACAACAAGGAAGAGAGATTTACATCTTGCTGAGAAACATTTTATAAAGCGTACAAAGTTTTTCAAGCGTCTTTCTAGATCTACATCCATGAATTGAAAAACAATTTTCTGCTTTTGAAAAGAAGAGGTATCACCAGAGGTATGACCTTTGAAACATCCCTAACTGAGGAAAGCCCAAAGTGCAAATACTTTCCCACAGGTGTAGTTTAGAACAGAATAGGATCATAAAATCACATGAAAAAAATTCAAAGCAACCAGGTTGATGATGCCTATGCAGGCAGCGAAGTCTCAGCCTCCAGCTGCACTTCCATGGTGCAAGTTCATGCAGGAGAGTGACCTTTATAGCTAGATAAGGCTGGAAGGGTAGTTTTGAACAATTAACTTGCTCAAACCACAGCCCCAGAATTTCTAGCCCAAACTGTGTGAAAAGTCAACAACAAAACTCAGTAGAGTGGGTGAAACCGAAGTGGCAATGGAATCACACTCATATATAAAAGTGACCATATGTTCTACTTAAAGATAATTGTTCTGATCCCAGTTGTCCCTAATACCAGTAGTAGAAAAAAAGTAAGAAAACTGTTTATGTTATTATGTGTGTCTTTTATAAAAAAAGAAATACTAATACTACTGAAAATATCTCTACCTCCAAGACAATTTAATCAAGGCTTCTCAACTCTCCCCCACATCCCTGAGCCCTGTGGGATTAGATCACCATTAGGGCAGCAAGTGTAACATGCCATATGAGAACAAACACAATTATTTTGACTTGTCTGCTTTGGGGCTGGTGTACTCAGAAGTTGGCTCAGCTTGCTCTGGGTCCATCTATCCCAAACATCATAAACCAGGTATGAGAACCATCGTGCTCCCTGCCCTGTTAAGCCACTACCATTCTTCCTAATAGCAGAGAAAGGAGACTGGTCAAAAGCTGGGTGAAAGACAATCTTTCTGCCTTGCCAACAGCACAGATTGAAAGTGCCAGAGAATGGGAAGATGATATTTTCACAGCAGAGAGGGGAAGGATGTCAATAATACAGGAAAATGTGCCCTGCAGCTCTTGTGGTACCAATGCTATAACATGCATTTCTGGGCCGCCTAATAATAGCAGAATATTGATAAATAGAGGACTGGGACTGGGTTAGACAGTGAGTGGGGAAAGTGCTGATGACAAAGGAAAAGCTGGAATTGATTAATATAAGAAAATTAGGAACATGTAGTGAACTCCACTATCATCTGTCCAGATGGAGGTGAAGGACATAAGTGGGCAGACTGGCCAGGGTGACAGCCTGGCCTCAGGAGACATGGGGAATTCATCACCACAGACGTGATGTGTCAGGTGAGGGATGACAGTTTGATGGGATGCAACGGCTTTTTTTTATTTACAGGGCTCAGTTTAACCCAAAGCAGCTCTAAACAGCGCAGCCCCACACATCCATCAGCTGCTGGATTGCAATGCAGGGCAACTCGATGGTCCAGCCCTCAGGGAGGACACAGAAATCAGCTTTCTCTCTGCCATGTACCACCCACTGCCCCTAGCCCTGTGTGATTGCCAGAGCCAGGCTTTTAAACAAGGTCTGATTTAACAGGATTCTTTTGTGGAATCTGGTCCTTCAGAGGTTCCCAGGGTGAGGCCACAGCAAAAGGGAGAGAGAAAATCCAGCAATGGGGAATCCCACGCCCAGTCAGAAGAATTAGCACGATCCCTCTGCATGCTTGTTAAGTGCTTCTTACTGGGAAGTAAATTACTAGTAAATAAATCAATACATATGACAAGGCTTGGTTTGTTTTTTCCAACCTATTCAAGCACTTGGCAGCTATGAAGAGAGATGGGAGGATATAGTTTTGGTAAGGAATTAGTGAAATCTTGTAATTCTTGTTTATGTGTCAGGCTCTGAGGAGCCAGTGCTGAGCCCAGACTGCGCACAGCCATCAGTGGGCCATGAGCAGGTTGTGACTTAACCACCGCAGGGGAGGGAGAGTTGGAAAAAAATCCCACATGGATTCCCCAAATGGCCACTGGCTGATCTGATCCTGAGGTGACTAATAACGATTTGGACTTATTTGACACTCTGTGGCTTTACTGGAAAGTTAATTCTCCCACTGCCAGCATAAAGAGGCTCCCTCCCCTTGCTGGGTTCCAGGGAAATGCAGAGGAAGCTCAAACAAAATAACAATTTACTTTAATGCTGTAAATAACACAGGGATGCTCCTGGTAGAGGGAAGTGGGGAATTTAATTTGATCTGTGCTAAAATGTCCTAACTATGTTGTGTTGGGATCTAGCAGCTCAAACAGGCCCCACAATAAATAGGGCCAAGAGCAGAGAATAAAAACACACAGCGAAGTGGAGAAATCTAAGCCAATCTCTGTCAAAGCACAGTGCTAGTTGGGCCTTAGTGCACCTTGATCTTTTTCAGCTTTCCTAATTATCCTTCCTGGGTCAATTGGTTGTTTGCTTGGCTTTAAAATATTATTTCCCTGGTCTCTGGCTGACACCTATTACATTTGCTCTCCAGGCTTCATGGGAGGCATTATCAGCCTTCAAAGCCTCCTGCATTCCTTCTTCATGCTCCTGCATCACATCATCTTCCTTCAGCCCAGAGGCATCAATTAGAGGATAATCCCAGGTCACTCATATGGTGCCACCAAAAAGCTGCCCTGTCACCTCCTCACACCACTTCCTCAGCACTCATTCCTATGATCCCCATTTTGCTGGAAGGAAAGAACAGGAAAACAAATGTGACCTGTGCTTCTCCAGGACATAGTTGCAGCAGCTCTTTCTGTCAAATTAGTAAAAGGAACTGGCAGAAAGGAGCCTGTTATTCCAGTTCTGCCAGTCACCTGATGACAGGAGCAATTGATCCCAAATGCAAACACAAATGTTACAAAATAAGCAAGAGTCAGTTGTCCTCAAAAGAAGCTTGTAACCAGAAAACTCCATTTTTTTCTTTCCTTAGTAACAAATTTGAAAGCAAAAATAAATTTGTCAGCAGAAACGTCTGGAGGTGCTTAGTCTGCAGGTTTCTCAAAACAATACTGTGATATTTTTAAAAACTGGAGAGGAGGAATACAACTAAGTTGTCCCCTTCTCACCCTTTTCTATGCATTCTTACTTGCATTATATGCAGACGTATGGAAAATATAACAGAGGGAATTCAATAAATGTTACATTTTTTCCATCAAGTTCTTGATTTTCCAACAAGAATCTTTTCAAGTGGGACTACAAAAAAATTCTTTTTTTTTTTTTTTTTAAGAAAAAAATAAACAAAGAAGCCACCCACAAAGCACAACATCATGGGTCATCCAAGTCATGGTTTCGAAGTGAGCATTTCATGTAAACCTAATGTTTAGCTTTGTGAAATTGCTTCTAAGAACAAGCCAGAAACAGCTCAATTATAACAGTTTCAGACCTGAAGTTCTCAGGATTCATACTGCTTTGGGGCTTTTGCATTTTCCCCCCTCCCTGATTTCCTACTCCACTACAGCAAATATTTCAGGGAAGTGTTTAAATGCAAATAAACCCCTGTTTTCAGAGCTGACTGTAATTTTCAAGTACACAATAATGAGCAGGGAGAGCAGGAGAATCTGTCTTGATTTTTTGTAGCTTTGTCCTGAATCACAAAGACCAGATGGGTAATTTCAAGCAGAATGATTTTTATGTGTGAATGGGAAACACACAGAACAAATGAGAGCAAAAGCCAAGTCTCCTACATAGCAAGTCCCTCCTATGGCATCCACAGAATGGAACATGAAAAGCATCCCCTGCCCTTGCAAACCCCTCACAGATGGAAGGCTTCAGAGCACTGCAATGACACTTTATAGCTATATGCACTAAATTTATAAACTGTCTATTCCTTCGAGGACAATAAAGGATGAATGAACAGTGAAAGGCAAAGCTCTTTTTCACTATATTAATATAAATGTGGCCAATTCTTTTTGTCTTGAGCAGAGATTCTGTGTGCATGTACTCAGTGTGTAAATAAGTTATGCAATGTTATTCTGATTTTTTCTTTACTCATTTACAAGTGGTTATAATAGAGAATAAACATGAGTATATCTTGCTCCACTCTCCAGTATTTCTTTCAATCCCTTTGCTATGACTTACTTAAACAATTATTTCTACACTTCTACAATGGTGATGCTAACTGACTCACCTGTAGCCAATTAAACCATTGTAAAGGGATTATCTCCATTTAATCCTTGTTGTCCTATAGATACAAATTAGAGCAGCATTTGAAATGCACATAAGCCAATTCAACCTTTGTGCGTAACTTAGCAATCTTCTTGCTTGTTGTTCTGTGACCTCTCTTTCTTTAATGAATATTTTTATATTTCTTCCCTTTCCAAAACACAAACATCACATCCACGCCATACCATTCATCTATTCTTGTACTTTGCCCTTCTGTATTCCTTTCTCCCTCTGTGTCTGCTCTTTTTCAGCGACCCAGGCTCCACCATCCTTTTACTGTGCAAATACCATTCGGAATAACCAGAAGCTCCATGAGCTGCTGCTGTGCTGGATGCCCACTCCAAACCAGGGCACAGAAAGGATATAATCAGTCCACAATGGCAAGGCCTCTTTTGACTATTACCATCTCTTGAAAATGTGCATATTTAGGAAATAAAGAGAATGACCACAGGCCCCTTTTCTGTAGCTCTTCCTCTTTCATGTGTTACATGGCATGTATTTGATTGCAGACTCTTTGCTCTGTGCGGTGTCTCTGTTGCCATTTTTGTAGTTTGACATGATAAGCCTCCAACCTTGATTTCATTCTGAGTGACATCGTAATAAATAACCAGTAACAAATAAACCATAATAAATTTCCACAGTGTTTACTGGATGCATCTGAAGAAAACAGGCTGCACAACAAGCATCCCTTGTGATTACTTGAAACCAGTGAATCTGATACTCCAAGACTTCTCTAAGCCTGGAAGTAAAAAAACCTCTGTATGGCACCATCCTGTGATCCACCCATCAATTCTCCTTTCAGAAGATAATGGGCAGTGAGTAAAAATGAAAGGGTTAATTTCTCTCTGTCACTGGCTAACCCTTTCCAGGCTATTCGGTTTCCTTTCAGACTCCAGCCCATCAGAGGCATGCGAGGTGAAGGATAGAATTACACACTGGGCATATTTCCTGTACTTAGTGGGTGGATAGAGCACAACTTCCGCACTAATAATGTCAAGGTAATTAGGACATCCTGCAAAACCTGTAACAGGGAAGAAATAACTATTGTTTATTGTCATTTCTACTGCTGAGGTGGTGGGCTCCCCTTGCAAGTCTTCTTGTCTTTGATTTTGAGCCCATCTCTAATTCACCAGATACACAACTGGGCCAAATACAGGAAGCTCAGGATTTGCAATGTCCCTCATGCAAGTCTCTGAGCCACTGGGCTGAAGCACATCTCTGGCCCAGTGATGAATTAGTTTATG
>VYZS01094595.1:5495-25952 GCA_013400695.1 Neodrepanis coruscans | reverse complement strand
CCTTCCCCGGTCGGCAGGGAATGGGGGGAGGGGAGAAACGATTTCTATTTTCCAACCCACAACAACTCAGAATGCTTTTAGTTATGTGCCATGGTAATGCTTATTACCACTGAAGAGCGAGAATTTTCATTTTACAATCTCAAATTATGGTACAGTATTCCCATTCCCATCTGCTCGTGTAAATCTCCTGATAAATTAATATCTTCACCAGGGAAAAGTTATTTATTTGATCTTTTAGTTAAGTAATTTTTGCCTCATCGAATAGTTTCCTCTGTTTCCTTTCACAAACAGTACTTCTCATGAAGCCTGCATTGCTATTAACTGCAGAACTGCTTCCAGGCATCTATGGAAACTTAATCTCTGTTTAGAAAACAGTGACTGTTTTATATACCACTGTGAGAGGTTCTCTCTATGGAGTTTAAAAGGAGCTCCTATACAAGACCTTTATCCTCTTAGCCTTGGTAATGTTCAGATATCTCTTTTTAACAAGATAATCAAGTAGGAAAAGCTCCTTCCTTTTTTGAACTGACCTAGAAAATGTGCAGGGCAACATGAATTTAATCATCTTCTGGTATTTCTTCTGTCAGAATGGAGTGTGACTGGCAAGAAAAAACTTGATTACAAAGACATCCTGTAATTCATAAAAGGTATTAAAGAGCACTAAGGAGTATGGCACTTGCAGCACAAATCCTGGACTCTCAGAAATTCTATGAAAAATGTAACATTTCTGATAGCAGTTTATTGTGATGACATGTCTTTGAGATCTCTTATATCTGCCACCAATGGAATCTCAGAAACAGAGAAGTTGAAGAAATATTCTGTCCTACTCTTGGACTAATCTTTTTGGTTTGGTTTGGTTTGGTTTTGTTATTTTAATGGAGAGATTTTCTTTGTTTTTATAGTAATCCTTTGATACATAATGCTAACCTATCAGTCAGTCTGCAAAAGCTTATTCACTGCTTTTCCAGAGGTTGAACAGAATAAGTAAAGAAAAACTGAATCTCAGAGATAGCGATTGAGTCTGTGTCATCTTGTGACAGGAATATGTTAGATTAAACTTTTGTGCTTCTGATGAGAAAGAATATATAAATATATCAATAGCCAATTGCACTCTAAAAATACCAGATTAAAGGTTAATAACTAGTGTTTTTAAAATTAGTCTAAAACATAATGTACCTAAGCAGTGAACCAAAAATCAGAAAAGTATTACAGATTCACTTTGTGTAAACTCTAGTAACATACTGTGTCTGGAAATTAATGAATGTTTAACCAAGATGAGCTGTAACAACTTACCTAAGTCAAAATGACAAAAGATTTCTACCAAATTAATTCATTATGGTCAGTGAATGAATAGTTAATTAAATTGGATTTGAGGATCCCTTACGTTAATAGTAATCCACAGGGAAATATTCAAGTAAAGCCCTGTAGCGATTTTATCCAAAACGCAAATCAAGTGAAAAAAGACTAAACAGGCTAAGCAGACAAAATGCACTCTCAATTTCTTGAGAGGCAGTGCAAGGAAGGGGAGATTCTTTAGAATGACTTGGTACTTAAACAACAGCATGGAATAACCTCTCTCCCTCAGAAGTGGAAAAGGGAAGAAAGGGAGCAGCTGATACATTTTGATTGCAAGATATGAAGAAGTATGAAATCAGCTGTAAGCCTCAGATTTAGCAAAGACTAAATATCAGTAAAAGATCTGTGACCTGACTCTCAAAGGTCAGAGTTTAACACTGGTAATCCAGCAAAACTATGCATTATGGAGCTCTACAGCTGTATTTGTGCAGATTGGCTAACAGAGATGGAGATGAAGAATTCTATTTCTTTCCTCAGGATAGGTGTCAGTACTAAAAATCAGGACTTCTCTTGAAAATGAAACTATAACAAACCATTTAGGCCAATCATTCACATCTGTTAGTCTATGATAAGGAATACCCTGAATAAGTAACAAGCAGTTTTTATAGGCTCACTCATAGAAAGACAGAACAGACTCAACACACACTAAATGCCTTAGACAAAGGGGGGGAAAAAAGAAGGGAAAACCCCATAAAAATTGCATTAATATTGATATGAGCTTCCACAATGACACACAATGGAAAAGCCAGAAAATAAGCCATTAATCCCTTCAATTTTCTCTGTGCATTAACCTCACATGCTCACAATTAGGTCTTCCTTCAGTGAAAAGAGCTAGTATATTAGTAGTGACCAATACAATTCAGGGCTGAGTGGAGGCAATGCTGATGAAAGCCTTTACAATCAGAAAATACTGATTATTCAGAAGTAAAAAGATATGCTGCAACATGATAAATTTAGTGTTTTCAAATTTAGAATCAAAACATTCCTTTTAAAGAAAAATAAACACAACATACCAGGAAAACATACTAATGTATCCCAAAATCAGAACATGATTTTTCAGTTTACAGGTAAAAGATTTTTTACCAATCAAAAATTGTTGAAATCTCGAGATTGTTTTCTTCCATTGCTTCAGATTCTGGCAGAATTAGAACATCATTTGCTCTGTTTATTATAAACCTTCTCTTACACTTTGGCTAAAGTTTATTCAGGGCTTCCTTGTACCCAGTTGCTGTTACACCTGTGCCATTATCTGACTATAATTCTGGTGGGGAAAAGAAAAAAAAAAGAAGAACAGGATTTAATAAAATAATTCTATTAATAAACTAAAATGTATTTAGAAAAAGATGAAATGTTCTATAGGTGCAGGTCAATTAGGAAGAGTGAAAGGACTACATGAAGAGCCGAAAGAAAATCTTAAGGAAGTGAAGAGGCCCCTAATGATTAGCTAAGTGATATGGTAAAATTGCTTTTCACAAGTAAGGTGGTTTTTTTTCAAAGTCTCAATTCATGTTTTGCTTTATTAGAACAAATAATTACAGCTTTCACCATAACTTTCCACATGTCTGGAAGAACAGTCTCATAACATTCATCGTTTTCTGCCTGAGAAGCTCAAGCAATAATGGGGAGACCCAACAACACTGCTCATCCACTGCAGGAGTCTCAGATGACTGTGCTGATGGCTGTGGCATTTCTTGGACTGAAATCCATTACATTGTCACAACAGTTCAATAAATCAAAAGAAACATGTAGACCCCAAAGGCTAGAGGAGGTTCCTTTGAATTTTGTTCCATCTGTACTCCATGCATTGGAGCCAAAGGTCAAGTTTTTTCCTCCCCCAGCTCAAATGGTAAAACTTGTGGTGTCATTTGAAATGATGAATGAAAAACTAAAAGCTATGGGAATGCAGGAAGACACTATACAAGTAGACTTAGAGGGCACAGGGAAAAGCACTTTGAGATGTTTAGCTCTGGAAAAGCTCCAGCTGAAAATAGAGGCAACTTTGTGACTCACTAAGTTGAAACACAAAATCCACCAGAGTTCCTGGACTTTACAATGGATCCAGCTGTTTGGAAGTCTGAAGAAAATATTCCCTGGAAACTATTTTTCAAATTTGGTATCTTGTGTCAAGCTTCTTTATAAGGAAACTCAGAGCTGTTAAGATGCCAAAAATACAAGGTGTATTTAGATCTTTAAGAAATAGGGCATGCTTGGACTGAAATTATAGATTTCTTTCTACATTTCAAGTCACCAGGAATGCTTTATTTCAAAGTATAAATAGAGTAAATTAAGCATAGATGAGTATACCTGGGCCAAAAACCAAAACATCTTTCTGGAGAACTTGAATGAAATTTGTAGAACTTCACATATTTTGATTGTACTGATTTCAAGAGCTGGAACTTTGAGTCTCATTTTGACATGAAACTGTTGTCTAATACCCATTGAGTACACTAGAATATTTCATCAGCTTGGTAGAAATAAGAATATGTAAAATGCAGAGAATACTTGGGATGCTGGCTCATGGGAATTGTAAGATGTTGCAGATTCAGCCCAGGAAAAGATCTCAGAGATTTTAGCTGCTTAAGTATAGCAGTTATAGCATATATGAACATGCAGACTGAAATTTTTAGGGATCTATGGGTTATCCAGACTTAGACAGATTTTTAAGACAACTGGATGGTTCATTCTTTACACTTCTCTCAAGTGTATTTCACAAAAAGAAAAAAAAAAAAATAAAGGTGGTAGGATTTCCTAACCATAAGCATGTTGCTATCAGCTCCACCTATGATTAAAAACCAGTATTTGACTGTTTTTTTTAACTACATGTTCTTTTCCCACATTTATCTAGAATAGAAATAATTAATAGAAATAATAGAAATAATTAATATTCTCAAAGCAGAGGGTTGAGGTATGTGGCCAGATGTCTCTGTATTTCCCCAGAATGAAAGACCTAATTTTGGCAGGTATGAATACTTGCTCAGCAGTCTCTACTGGCTTTAGCTATTCTCATTTGACCCTTAGGACTGGTCTGAAATGTATAGAACATTTAATGGGGGAATTAAAATACTTTTCTGAACCTTCCTTGAGAGCATGGAACAGCACCCTACATGTACATATTGTATTAGACAGGAGGCACTGTATATTACCTAATACAAGTAATCAAGAAGAAAAAAGACTCCGAAATTTCAGCTAGTGGTCTGAACTTTGCATTTAGGAGAGGTTCAGGACTCTGTGATTGCTATTGTTGAACATCTTGACATTTGTGTTCTCTTATCCCTTCAGTCGGTGAAAGTCTTACACATGTGCAAGCAAATGAAATCAAGGAATGAATTCACTGCTTCCCATGGGCAGGCAGGTGTTCAGACATCTCCAGGAAAGAAGGGTCCCATCACATACAATGATTGCTTGGACAGACAAACTGCATTGCTCCAGTGTACCTCCCTTCCTCCTTCTTCCTCTCACTTTGTATACTAAGCATGATGTCATATGTTATGGAATATCCCCTCTGGCCAGCTGGGGCCACCTGTCCTGGCCATGTCTCCTCCCAGCCTCCCATGCACCCCCAGCCTCCTCACCAGCATGGCAGTACAAAAAGCAGAAAAGGCCTTGGCTCTGTGTAAAAACTGCTCAGTAAACGCAAAAACATCTCTGTATTCTCTGCCCTATGTTCAGCACAAATCCAGAACATAGCCCATACTCTCTTCACGTTGGAGAAAATTACACCCCAGCAAAAACTAGCACACTCTATCATTGATAGAATCCTATATGTATTCCCCTATTTCATTACCTGGAAACACTGGTGGATTAGAGAAATGGACTTCCGTCCACCAAGTTAGCCTGACCTATGTATGTATTCGCTACTTGCCAACTCATTCATGACTAAGTTGTCTGATGTGTGGTATTTTTTCTTGAATACCATTGAAAACTGTAACCCTTAAGGTAATATTTAGCATTCTTTTGCAAAAGATTAAGAAATCCTTTGTGTAGGATCAAAGCCACTTCACTAGTACCATATTTAACATTTTTCTCCATATTTTGTTAAAGGCTGAATCTAGAACTGTAATTTGTGATTAAAAAAAATACTATGTTTTGAAACTTGCAATTAGATCATTTTGTGAATATCATCTGTTTCTCCATCATTGCTTTTAGTCAAAATTATGTTGATTTTCTCTGTATACATTTGTCTGGAAACTTTAATTATGCTTTAATGTATTACCTTTGAGGAAGGCATAAATCATCTGCATCATATCCTGTATTGGAATTATGCTGCTAACTTGGTTATTTAAGTGGACTCAGGACAGCCATTACTTCAGTGCCTCTTAAAATATACCATTAAAGTATAATAAATTTTGAGTTTCTAGGAATTTTTGTGACATCATCACAAATTGTAACAATGTGATTATACATCATATACTAGAGTCAAAATTACATTCTAATTATATAAGGAGAAGTATTTATACTAAAACAGACAATTAGGTGTAATTACACTAATGATGTAAATTTGGAAGAATTAACTGGAATTGATTTGAAAAGGAACTAGGGAAATGTATATAAATAAAATACATTTGATATCTAAAACAAAGGCAAACATCTTTGTTAAGCTTGAGGCTTAATTAAATATTTGGGAACATCAGGCAAGGAAATGCCCCAAGGTCATATTTCCTCCCAGAGCTCCTACTAAATGTTGCTATTCTCTGCCCCTTAAGGAGAGTAAGAGATTACTGTTTTTTTCCCTCAGATATTTTTGGACAGATGGAGAAGGAATCTCTCAAGAATGCTCTCCAAAAGAAGTATCTGTGGCTATCTATGTGGTTAATTATTACATAATGTAATTAAATGACACTCATGTTTTTCATATTTTCCCAAAAATAACATTGATTTTTTGCACACAGGTACCTGGAATGTAATTTCTTATTTTCTTGGTCACTATTTCATTTCTAGTCTGATCACTTACTGATTCAGGCATACCTGTCTTATGCCCTTCTTTCCTTGGACAGGACACTAGATAACTCAAAATTATGCTTTAAGAAAATCCCACTTTTGACTGTCTTATTGCACAACTATCACATGGTGGGTAGTAAACACTGCAGAACTTCCTTCTACTTGATAGTACATGAATTCATCTGAAAAATCATATATGTTTTGAGCATAGGCTTGTATGTGTGAATAACAGTTTAAACCAAATGTTCTTATGTGAAATGCTTATTAAGAAAGAAAATGTATAATCATAAAAACTGAAATATTGCACACTGAAACAATTTGTTTAATACTGCAAGTTAGATGTATAAGGAAATATACACAATGACAGGCAAACTGAATTCCCAAACCATGTAAAAGTTACATCATTTAAACTGATAGATTTTTTTTATGCATTTGCTTTCATTTTTTTACTTTAAAAATTGTGATTAGGAAAAGGATTCTTATCTACTTCTACTTACTAACTAGCAGCAACAAAATTTTATGTTTGTTAGAAGTCACTTCCTAGAGAAGCAAATATTTTCTTAAGAGTTCCTCTTATCTCAATCTCTTTAATTCAGGAAGACCAATTGTCCTGGTTTAGGACAGTATTAGGTTTATCAATGGACAAGAGACGTATAGGGAAGGCAGCAATTTATTAAATATAGATACATGGGGGAAATGGATGGGTGTAATTGCTCTATTATGGCCAGCAGAGGGCGCTGTGAGTGCCAGCCAGAACAGGCTCTGGGGAACACACACACACACACACCCCCTACAAAGACCAAGAAGGGAAGGGGGAAGGGAAATAGAGGTTACACCGTGGTCCCGGACAAACAACCCCACCCCCCACACAAACCACGTGCAACTCAAGAAGGGAAGAGGGAAGGGAAATAGAGGTTACACCATGCTCCCGGAAAAACAACCACACCCCCCACCCTCGCTGTGGGAAAAAAAAAACTAGCAGCATGAGGAGGAGGACACCCCTCCCAAGAACACAGGAGAGGCCCAGAGGCAGGCACCCACAAACCCAAAAACGAAATATATCCATGGAAAAAAGAAGGCGGCAGTCTCTCCAGAGGTGATGTGTCTGTGAAGAAGTCCTCCCAAAGGATCTGCTCAGGCAGGGAGAGATGAAAAGCAGTGGCGACCTCAGGGAGCTCTGTGGAGAAGAGATAGTAGGCAGTAAGGTCCGGGGGCGGTAGTCCTCAAGGCCGTGTTGAGTAGAGGCACCCTGCTTTCAGCTCCAGAGTCCAGGATAAAGAGAGGGTGAGTGCTCTTTCCTGCAGGTTTTATAATCCCAGCCCCTTCCCAGAGCACCTTGCGGGTCTCCGGGGCTGATGGGAAAACCCAGGCAGAGGTAACCTTGGTAACCTGGCTACTCCTCCCACCTGGATGTGGGCACAGGAAAGGAATTATTTTTTCTTTGTCTTCCCCTGCGGTTTTAAGCCAAACCATTACACCAATGAAAAGCAATTTTAATAACAGAAACTGAAGACAAAGAAAATTATTGCATAAATGTAAGTGTATTTGAATTTGGAATAACTCTTCTTATTTCAAATCCAAAACTGTTCTGCCTCAAAGTTTTCTTTTTTCAATGAAATTTAGACAGTTTATAGAGGCAAAGAATAACTGATGAGAAATCAGGGATGCACTGAAAAAAGGAACCAAAAACGTGCTGTGTTTTGCCATATGTGCCTTTTCCTCATAGAGACAGTAGTGCTGAAAAGAATTGACAAAACTGGCTCAGGCAAACTAATAGACTAGACAATCACTCCTTATTCCAGCTGATGTAGTGTTATGGTTGTGACATAAACTGACAGGAGAATGGACTTTAAATATTAAGGTTAGAGTCTATCCCTTATCATTTTACAATCTTAGCTTAATGCTGCCCTCTGAACTCCAAGCGCAGTCCACAATATGGTAGATGATTATTTTTTTTTCCCGTAAATGGAGTGTAAAACCATTGCTCTGGTTCTTAGAATTCTCATTCTACCCTACCTTTTATCTTATGGGCTGAATTATCCAGTAGGTGAATTTCAACCTAAAATTATATAAAGTGTGCTTTATATTTTTGAATATCATAAGATATCCTGAGTTAGAAGGGATTTGCAAGAATCATTGAAGTCCAACTCCTGGCCTTGCACAGGACATGTCAACGATCACACCATGAGCCTGAGAGCATTGTCCAAGCACTTCTTGAATTCTGTCAGGGTTGGTGCTGTGACCATTTCCCTGAGAAGCCTGTTCCAGTGCCTCTGGGTGAAAAATCTTTTCCTGATATCTAACCCAAACTTCTCCTGATAGAGCATCATGCCATTCCCTTGGGTCCTGTGACTAGTTGCCAGGGTATTTCTATGACTCCTGGTCACCTCCTTGTATTGCGAGAAATTACAAATATTGTCACTTTGCTATCTTTAGAACAGAGCTTGCTGGTTTGTTACTTGGTGCTGCAGTTAGCTTAAATATGTAGTTTTATTTAAATAGCCACCTCTGGGTCCTATTATCATGATACAGTTTTGAAGTGTTTATAAAAAAAGGCAGGGATGTTATTTAGTGCATCAACTATACGCAAATGTCAGTACAAAAGAAAATCATTCAGTCTATTCCAAACATTAAGGTATTATATTTGCCACTCCTGATTACAGGCAATTATGAAACAATAAGTTTTTTAAGGCAACCAGAAAGCGTTGCTATTTCTACGAAATTGCCTTGAAGTTCCTCCTTCCCCTTAACAACCTAAATCTTACCAGGAAATCATATGTATCTTCATTCAGTTACAATCACATATTATTCATGGTTGACCAGGGCTGTATTACACAGTAATTATTGGTATTCATGTTTTTACAAAACATGACAATTCAAACATTAGAGTTACTTTTCATTTTTAAAAGAACAGCCTGCAACACAGCAAATACAAGCCAAGGACCTGAAAATATACATAGTTTTGCTCCTTAAATGCCATTAACTTCTCTTTGAGCAAAAAGCCGCTTACAACATCATTACTTATGCTTTCAGTTTTGAATGGCATACATGCCTCAGCCTTGCTTAGACTGATACAAAATTGACACTAGACCAAAGTCAATGAGGGATAACACTGGTAATATACAAAGTTAGCTTGTATTACAAATTAATCTCAACAGTTCAGTGTGAAGCTCTTTCTAGTATGTTTGGATGCTTTTCTAGTCTTTTCTCAAAAAGATTTTATCACAGAAAGAGCAAGCAGAAAGCCATTGTTTCCTTTAGGCTTTTCAGAAGCTAAGTCTAATGTATGGTATCCTGTAGAATTTTTTACTATTTGCAATACTAGCAATCTTCAACCTCAAGGAATTCACTACTGTGGTGTTGGCAGGAAGGTATAGAATCAAAATGGCAACATGTTGTCTTGAACAAAGCTTATTTGGGAGCACACCGTGATTCCACAGCTAGTTAATTAGAATAGCTTTCTGGGAGGTTAGATGACTTGCTCTTCTGTTTTTAATGATTGAGCAGACTATAGATTAGCCTCAGTAAATGTCAGTTTATTGGCTACTGTAATTTCATGACTTCTGTCAAAATCTCATAAACTCAAATGTCTAAGGCTGAGAAAAAAAGGGAATCAAAATCACATCTGTCCCAGGAATGTTCTATGTGCACTTCAATAAAGGGAGAAAGAAAATTAAAAACATCTCTCAGAAATCCATTTTCCAAACAAAGTGTGGCATTCAGAGAGCATTTACAGCTATTATTCACAAGCAGAGTTGAAGCTTCACTTATCTTTTAACCAATTGTTTGTAATACTTTTGTGGAGTACAGTTAAAGCATAATCTTTCCTCAGTATTTATTATGGCATAGCTTATGAGGATTCTTTCTGTCCTCCTAGTGTATGATGTTCTCGGTCTTAAGTGACTTATTCCTAGTCATGGAGGGACCTCAAAATCTAACATTGGATCCTGCAGGATGCTAAGGAGTTGAAGAACTGCAACACAGAATTTTTGTCACCTATTTCTTCCTTTTATGAGCTGAAACCTGCTGTTTCAATGTAATTGATATTCCTTTTTTTTCCTCTCCAGGAACATACTGGCTACAGGGAACCATCTCTTTCAACATCTGTTCAGCATATTACTCATATATAGTTAGATTTTCCTGCTCATTCAGCATGTTATAGCCCATTACAATACACCAAATATTCTCCTGGAATGAGCAGGGGGGGTTCAGAGGCTTCCAGTCTGCTGGTTCCAGCTACAGATGGTCCTAAACCCAAAACTCACTTTTGATCACCGTGATTTCACTTGTGGTTTCTCTCATATGTAGTTATTCACTGCAGTCTTAGTATTAAGATAAAGTGACAAACAGAAAAGGTCCATTAAAACATGCTATAGTATACGTGGCTCAAAATCTAGTAAATGAGGTATAAACTCCACACAAAGGATCATTATTCCATTGAAGTATTCAACATTCAAACTGGAAGAATTTTTAGACAATTTTTAGACAATCTTTATAGCAGTATAAAAACATCAATTCAAAGGATTTTTCACATATTTTTAGTTTGAATTCATAAGACAAGTTTTGTCTCTGCTTCATCCTTTCTTGCTTCCTCTACATACTATTGGCCAGCCTTGATCAAATCTTAAAAAAATAAAGGAGGACTGGCCTAAAAAGTAAATTCCCTGCAATGTGAATTGTAAAATTTGCTTGGAAAAAGCTAGCTGGACAGGCACCATAGGCAGAGAGCCCATGATTTACAAGTCACTCAAGATTAGTGACAGTGAATAGCATCTCGTTCCTACATATCTAAGCCAGATGTTGTAGAGAAGTTTTTGTAGAGTTGTAGAGAAGTCACAGATTTTTTATGTGGAGAGAAGACTTGAAGCTGTAGAAGTTTTGTTCTCATTATTTCTCTTATGCATAGACTTGTTTTATTTATTCAGAATTGTTTTATTCATTCAGTCTCATGTGTACTGCTAATATAGATCTGGATTCAACATTAGTTGCAAACATAGTTGAAATGCAAGCTGTCATGGTTTTACCACCAAGAGGCGTGGTACTGACAAGACAGATCTGATAGAAGCAACACACACAAAAAAAAGAAAACAAACAAATAACAAGGTTTATTTTACACACAGAGAAAACCGACAATAAAGCGCAAAGACAGACAAATTAAGCTCTTTCAGGTCCTGCGGCTGGGTGGGAAGAACTCTAGGGTAGCTCTAGGTTTTCTGCCAGGGCTCTACTGCTGATGGAAAGATGTGGTCCTCAATCTGTGCCGCTGTCGCTGGAGTCGCCAATCGGCCCACACGCGGGGGCAAAACTCAGCGCGGAGGCAAGTAGAGATGTTATCCCAACCAGCTCAGGCAGAGAAATAGGAGGATGGCGGCCCTGCTCGCCTTTTTATAGGGGACCAATCTTGGTNCGTCCCTAAAATGGAGGGAAGAGACAATGGAGGAGGAGGGGGGGTGGAGTGAAACGGTTTTAGCTCCAACCTACAACACAAGCATATTAAAATATGCTAAGTATAGACTACTAGTTGTAGAATTTTATACAGATTTTGTCTTCATGGTAGCTGATATGAGGCTCGTTTGGACTTGAGATAAACAGCGCTGGTAGCACAGAGATGTTTTAGTTACTGCTGAGCACTGTTCACAAAGCATCAAGGTATTTTCTCCATTTCACCTCACCAGTGAGTAAGCTGGGGGTGCACAAGGGGACACAGCTGTCCTCAACTGACCTAGGGTATATTCCATACACTATGATATTACACTTCCAGGGAATAAAGGAAGGAGGAGATGTTTGGAGTTACAGTGTTTGTCTTCCCAAGTAATGGTTGCACATGGTGGACCCTGGGGATGCTTCCCTGGGGATGGCTGAACACCTGCCCTTGAGAAGAAGAAGTTCATCTGTATCTAATTATACTATCTAATTAAAAGGGAGGATGTCTGAAGTGTAAGATTGCCTTCCTATTTTGTCATATTTTCTATGAATGATTCTCCAGGTATGCATTTTGCTTCATAAAATATATTATTAAAAAACAACAACAACAACAAAAGCCTAAATGAAATATACTGAAATGACTCTTAAGTATCCCTTGTGAAACTCATTGCCACATGTGAGTGTGTTATGTAAGCCACTGAATAACCAGAAAGTGTCAAGCACTCTTGTGCCCCATTACTTTTACAGTGAGTTCTGTGTATCAAAAAACATTGCAGAAGATGCTAAACTTGACATATATAGCTGAAATGACACAATATATCAGCCATAATCCCTTCTATATAAACTTTAAATATCAGCCCCACAGAATACTGCCTGAAAATTAAAAAGTAGTTCTGTGGTTTTCATTTTATTAGACACAGTGACAAAAAATACACAAACTTGGAAAATCTTTCTTTAGCATGCAATACCGTAGGATTGCAGAAATATACTGGTATCTACGTACGCGGATATCACTTACATAGATACAGTGATTTTTCCTTTAATCTAAGATCCTGAGTGTCATACTATGAAATAGTAATTTGTGAAAATTACAGAATAGCAGAAAACTAGTTCACATAATTTCTCCACTAAGATATCGGCTGAGATAATGAGGTTAAAAGTATAAAAATCATACAGGCCAAGAATGCTGACTCTGGTCAAATGATTTATTCATCAGGATTGGACTACACATGCAAAGCTTTTGGCCATTGTGTTCTCAGCTGGCAGCTGCCAATAACATCTGGGCCATTAACATCAGAATTAGTAATCTAGAGAATTATTCCTTCTATCACTTCCAGCTAATACTGGACTCCAATTAGCACCCTTCCAAGACCACCTGCAAAAATGCCTAATAGATTCAAATATCCAAAGGTTACAGATTGTGGAAGGTTATGTGAACTGAAAATAAGAACACAGCTACCTGGAATTTCTGTACGTTCTGAGTGTAGGAAATATACCTTCTATCAACCTTATGGTGACCATTTCCTTAGAGAAAGAGCTCGAAAAATTTTTTCTCATGGAAGTTTCTTGAGTCCAACTCTGCAGAGAAAACCAGAAGGTTTGAAAAGTAAACAACAAAAACACATAGCCACATCTCTATCAAATGATTTCCCTCTCCAAGAACCTCTTCTGTAACATCTAGCACTTAAATAACAAATGCAGAAGCCACAGAGAAGTGCTTATTTTATACTGTTTTGCTTTTATTTAGTTAACAACAACATAAAAATCTACAAACTCGCAGGTGATTAAGTCAAGAGGACCCACTACACTGCCTACAAAACTTTCTCAAATGAAGTCATAATTGTCGCTTTACCTCATCTTCTTCTTATGCTTTTAAAAATCATTACATTCTTCATGTGCTTAATTTTAAACTAATGTCTGTGTTCCAATTAAATTGGACCTTGGACCTTGGACCTTGATTTTTTCTTTGAGAAATTTGATATAAGCACACATTTGTAGATATATTAAATCCCAGGAAAAGAGGAGTGAATAAAAGAATTTTCTATCAGGTCTGGGGTCTGTGCTTGTGCTTGTCCTAACTTTGGGATTTTTGAAGCCTTATTTTTCCAGCCCTTCATTTCCTCTCTTTTATTATATTATTAAATTGGACCCTCAATCACCTAAAATCTCAAAGACATCCATTCAGCTCTGTCTTACAGTTTATGTGCACTGATCTCTTTCCTATCACTTTGGTTGACCAGTAGGGGCAGTAAGACAGATTTGTGAAAAAGGGGAGAAAAATCATTGGACTTCTCATAATCTTCTGTTAACTTTTTCAGGTATCCTGATGCTAACTCTGATATCAGTATTTTCATATGCTTATCTGACAATTAATGAACTCCAGAGAAGTTTAGGAGATGTGGTCTGGGACTGGATAAACTTACTAACTCTTTCATCTTCGGTATTTTTGTTTAAGAGACATTCTTTATTATCTGCTTCCACTTCAATACAATTTAAAAGGTTCCAAATTGCATAGGGCACAGTCAACTATATGAAAGCTTCAAAGTAATTTGGTTTCACCTTAATAGTGAAGTTACATATCTCTTCCTATGAAATAACAAAATACTTACATTTTGAACTTGAGACTTGAGTGAAGGAGAATATCATGCTGAAAACTCAAATTCCTGTAATTTGATTTCAGAACAGTACATTCATTTCATTTGCAAGTACACAGAAGAGAGAACACTGCAGTCAATTATGGTCAGATGAGTAGGAATTTGTTTGACTGGTGAAATATACCGTGATGATTCCAATGTACATGAGAGACACGTACACTACCATGTCACTGGATGCGGTGAAAAAAAGGAAAAAAGATTCAGTGGCAAAAACTTATATGTAGGAAAATCAAGTACAGTTCTCAGCTCTGAGGAGTTCTGATTTGGACATTCTGCCATCTGGTATACAATGGCACAAAGAAAATTCTATTGTTTAATAAATCAAATTGCTGTTAATTGAAGGCAGGGTCAGCTGTCGGCAAATAGGGAGAATTTTTTTCCATGCTGAAAACTCTTAACATGCCTTATCGGGGAAAACAATCTTGTTCAACTTGTCAATCAAAGCATTTAAGACTTTAAACTAGTAGACAAATGGCCTCATGTTTCTTTATTTTCCCAAATTCAGATATCTGAAGTAATTTTTGTTATTTTACTGATATCTGAAATGTATTATTACAATCAACAATAGCATAACAGTAAAAACAAATTTCCAGCTGAGATAAATGGATGGAGAGTTACAAAATCCTTTGTTACTACACTGATTTACCAGCTGTTAAACTGTCTTTTTTATATAAACAGTATAAAAGCTAGGCAAAAGAATTCCTATGAGAAGGTCAAGTACTTAAACTAATGACTGACTTCTCAGTAGCTGTCTTCACTACTTTGACACACAGATTCCCAGGGCCCCGTATTTCTGAACAAAATTATTTTGAAGGCAAAGATTGCAGCATCTCTTAAACTAATAGTCTGGTTCTATAATCAGTTAAATTGTAACATGAATTGTATTAATGCTAATTACAGTGGAGAAAGAGGATCTTGTGCCAACAGTACGAGACTTAGAGTTAAAGAAATTCACATGCTCTTTTCATCTTCGTCACTGATTTTTTTTTTTTTTTTTTTGAACCCTCGGGCAAGTCAAATGATCTTAGTTGCATTGTACTTTGTAAAATTATTTACCAAAATTTTTATCTCTCAGGTTCTCCTTCAAAGGAGCAGTGTCAGACTAATTCATTGGCAGATCTCTGAAACCATTCATATACATGCACCACAGAACTAATAAGATTATTTTGCTTTATAGGGATGTTGCACTTATGTACTACCACTGTAAGTAAGAAACAAGATGCAGCAGTTAATCTAGCTCCAAAAAGTTCCTATGACTGAGAACATTTCAGTGATGCCTTTGATCCTTTCTCTAGAAAGATAAAAAGTAAGTTACCTGAACTTAGATTTGTTGGGAAAAAAATGAAAAAAGGGAGGAGAAAGGGCAAACCAGGTAAAAATATTTGAATATTTGTCATACTGAGAAGTATCAAATAATGTCCTTTTGCTGTGTCTTTGCACAAACCATTTGCATCCTCCAGTTTCTATAAGCTGAGTAAGTCTCAGTTTTATATAAATACCAGGATAAGAAATTGAAAGCTTCCTGAGTTGTTCCTCATTCAGTCACATCCTAGTAAGTGGCATAATTTTATCCTTTTATTAAACCACTACTTGAGTTTCTTAATCAGTTCTTCCCTTTAGTTTTAAGTGGAAGGAAAGATAGGTGAAAGCCCTGCATTATAGTGGTAAGTAACTTTTAATAGCCTTTATTGTTGAATTCACTAGCAGCTAAAGAGATTATTTGTGCTGTTACAGAATATCAATTAGAATTTTTGACTGTACAGAGTACATAGCAAAAATTATACCTTCTCTATAAGAGTACATGTATGTCAAGTAGGATGCTACCACTTCATTACAAGATGTTTGGTGAATTCATTAAAAGAATTACTAGTGTCCCCTGAAAACGAAGTGCCAATCTTAGCAAACCAACATCAGAAAATGTCACAATAGGTAGCTTAAAATTTAAACAGTTAGCTTCAGCTACCTGAATTATTTTGGGGCTTGTAATAATTTATTTTTATTGAATATTGAATGACTGTCGATAGACTACAATTAGATGCAAGAAGTGGATTAAACTTTCCAAATATCCCTCAGAATGTGTCAAAATTCAGAGAAATTTTAGTTCCTTAGTTCAGTCATTCTTGAGAGACATATGAATCATGCCGTGTAAGAGTGGACATCTTTTCTATTATTACAAAAAATTTCTCATACCAAAAGTAATTGCCACATGGACTCTGAGACTGAAACCCCCCCTATTTTTAAAGAATCTCTTCTTCAGTATTAAATTCTTCTATCCTGAATCACATGGCTTCATACTCTTTATGAAATACAAAGTTATTTAATTCCTTTAAACATTAATAGATATTATGTCCATGTAAATATGATAGTTGGTTTTGGAAATTCTTGGGAAATAAATTTATTGTCCATGGTCATGATAAATTTCACATGTTAGTATCTACAGTATATTCTTATTTGAAAATTATTTATTCTTCACCTACCAGATACACTGAATGTAACAACATTAAGAGTTTTAACTAAAATAATTCAGTTCTTATTTTACTAGATATTGGACTACTTTTCAAATGTTCTCCAAATCAAGATGTTTCAACATAGCAAGAAAACATTTGAAAGATATAAACAACAAAACGTAATTAATAAGACATAACAAATCTAAATATTTATGATGAAAACAGGCTTCAAGATATAATTGATGAGCCATAAAAATGTCAAGATTTATCACACCTACTGCAACAAGCAACCAACAAAAGCAACAGCAACATTTTAGTTATTCATAACTTTAAAAAATGTATGGCTATTTTGCTGAGACTTTCTATGTTTGGCTTCCATTTCAAAGCAAATATATTTCAAAGACAAGAGAGACAGAGATGCCTTTACACTTTTTTCAAATCATTAACAAAATCAAATCAAGGTATACAATATTCAAAATTCGTGTTCCTGGAAGATATAGCAAAAGACTTCCTGAATTCTTGAGATAGCAAGTAAACATGGACCATTCTGTAAAGAACCAGACATCACCTGATAAGACTTACAAATCTAAACATAAAATTAATAGACATGTCCGTATGAAAAACCTGAGCTCACTGTGATAAAGCACATTCAGTTATTCTGTTGTGATGAGAGTCTGTTGTTGGACTATCACTGCTAGAAGTGTATCTTTTAAGTTTCTAAGTTAAATGACAATTAAATACAATAGGAACCACAACTAACCACTGCTAGTCTTTCAGCCAAACATCTGGAAAAGGAAGAGCTTTCTCCTTCAAATTAGAAACATTAAATTTCATATGTTTCCCAGAAGCATTCAAAATTCACTGATTTTGTAAGCGGCAACAAATCTTTAGGCTTGTGGGTTAAAATATGGTTAAATTCAGATGCAAATACTATATTTAATTAAATCCTTTGCTTCATTTTAAGTATTATGAAAAAAATTTTGACCTGTTCCATTCCTCATATAGAATCAGGTCTTGAAAAGACCTCTAAGTTAATCAAGTTATTATCAATTCAATTATGTTAACATAACACCTCCAAGTCCACCCCTAAATCATGTCCATATGCGTCTTTTAAACGCCTTCAGAGATAGTTACTCAATCACATCCCTGGCAGCCTGTTTCAATGCTTCAAAACCTTCTCCATGAAGAAATTTTTCTTAATAGCCAATTTAAATCCCCTCTGACAACTTGAGGCATTTACTCTTGTCTTGTCACTTGTTTCTTGAGAGTAGAGGGCAATCCCTATCTTGCCACAATGTCTTTTCATGTAGGTGTCCCTTGAGTGTCCCCCTTTTTTCCATATGTCAAGGACAGAACATGTTGCACATGAATTTCACCTGCATAGCACCCTTAAGACCATGAATTTTATTTGAAGTTTGAGTTTGTATCTCTTTTAAATTGCTATCTTCAAATATCACTTTCCATTCAGTAGCATGAGAAACATGAAATTACCCTATTTCATATCTGATTTTATAAGGGTTTCAATGAGTAAGTTAATGTACATTTGTATTGCCACAGGGAACTGTCTGAGAGGTAACTTTTCAATTTAAGTGTGAATCTTAACAAAGGAAAAAGCATCTTCACAGAAAGAAGTTGCAAGAATAGCAGTAGATATGATGATAACTGTCTTATTTACACTTTGATGATACTATGTACAAGAACACTTCATTCCGGAAGTATCTTTTGACTGGATCACTGATAATAAAAATCTTTATTATTAAAAGCCAGGCCGTGTGAAAGTCAGTTCCCACAAGTCTTCCTTTCTTTTCTTCTCCTTCTTTTTAGGAGTCTTTATATGAATGACTCCTTCTGTCATTCATCCACACCAGTTAAATTAACTATGCTACTTTGAACAAGTGATCTTCAGCTATGTCTAAAAGAATAAATTCATCTTTCCAAACTGTATTGTTTCAGTCAATAAAAATGAGAAACACTCCAGCCCCAGCTCCCTGGAAAAGTTATATCTTAATCCAAAACCAAACTAAGTAGAGGAATAATGTGATTAAATATTACTGTAGGTCTTTCAGTTTTCATTCTCAGCTGCTTTTACTTCAATGAGACACAGAGAGGTGCAATCTTCAGTAAAAGCTTGTCCTATCTGTTTTTACTGTAGCATTTTTAAAGGAAAAAAAAATCTCAGTCATTACAGTAAACACTAAACCATCTCAGGATCCATTTTCAAACCAAAATCTTCCACTGGCTCTTCAGTCAGGTGAAGTTATCAAATTCACAGTGCCCTCTATATAATTATCCTAGATAATATTATTCTTTGTCTATATGGAAATGTGCACCTTGCCAATTAAAAGAGCTTCCTTCTGTTAATATCACTGCCCTTAATTAGAAGTTTTGATGCTTCCAAAAGGGATCAGACAACAGCCCATCTGTTTAGACAGAGGTTTATTTAACATCACATATGTAAGATTTGGATAACTACAGTCATATGATTACCAAACAGCAATTGCCTTAGTTAAACAGCTCGTGTCCTTAACTGACATCCAATGATGAGTGGATTCCTTTTGGGTAGTCTTCTATTTACTTCAGTTCAGGAAAATCCAAGACTTGCTTTATTCATAACATATATATAACTTATATTATATTATATTATATTATATTATATTATATTATATTATATTATATTATATTATATTATATATAACATATTATACATGTTAAAGTCTCGTAGCTAACTAGTTCCCAGTCTAGCTTGTTAATTTAGTTAAATATGACTAGGATTATGTTGTAAGAATTTTATCACTAAACTAAAACTTTATGAAAACGAAAACTTTGTTCTAGACCTTATTTCACTTACCAACATCAGGAGCAAATGCTATACCACTTTTTATTACATATTACATTTATATTATTTTGCATATATGTCGTTTTTCTGATAAGCTTCTAATACTGTACTTTCAATGAGTGAGATACTTATGTATGTATGTAACATACAGATATTGTATATGATTCATATACTGCTGTCCTGGTTTAGGACAATATTAGGAGTTATCAATAGATGAGAGACGTATAGCAAAGGCAGCAAATTTTTGAATGTATGAGGGTATGTGAGTACGGATGGCTGTGAGCATGTGGATATGAATGTACCGATATGAATCTGTTATTGAAGTGGTAAACCAAAGGGGGGAAAAAAAATAATCAATGTTCTTGGAAACACAGTTGCCCCTTATGCCCTCGGCAGTTGCAATGTGCTGTGGTGCAGGAGCTGTAATGACTTCCCCAGGAGCCCCTCAGGAGCACAAGGGGGGCAGTTACTTCCTTCTCACCAGCAGAGGGCGATGTGTGTCAGTCGGGACAAGTTCCTTGGGAGCACAGGGGGTGCAGTTACTTCCCACCGGCAGAGGGCGCTTTGTGTCAGCAGGGATGAGTCTGGAGGGGAAGAGCCGCAGACGAGAAGGAAAAAAAAATGGTGGGTGCTGTGGCCAGGGAGAAAAGCCCCCACAGTGGGGATGGGCCAGTGGTACCCAGTCCAGGGATTGAGAGGGACGAGGGGACCCCTAGGAACACGGGGGAGGCTTAAAGGTGGGGGCATATGAACCAGAGCTTTGGTGGAGCATCTGCTGTGTGCCAGGGGCTGCAGCGCCTGG
>VYZS01094592.1:43348-58605 GCA_013400695.1 Neodrepanis coruscans | reverse complement strand
TTGGAAAAGACCTCTAAGATCATCAAAATCCAATGCTTCCAATGACGGTGATTCCACCACTTCCCTGGACAGCTTTTTCCAATGCTGGACCACCCTTTCAGAAAAGAAACTTTTTCTGATATCTAATCTAAACCTTCACGATTGAATTTTATGTTTCTCAGCTCAGACAGGAAAAGTGTAATACTTGAAGAGATGCTCACTGTGTCTACAAGTAATTTTAGAGTAGGCCTCGGTGACCACTTCCATACTTCCATCTGTGAGCCATTTCCCAATGGGGAAGCAAAACTCCATCTCCTTCACTTGACAAGCACAAGCAGTTATCATTAATTTAAGTATACCAGGAAAATTCGTATGGAATACAAAGTGGAAGAAGTTGATTGCCTACACACAGAGAGGTAGATATGTGGGTATATGTGTGTGTGCATGCTGCCAAAGCCTGACAGATCCTGCTGTGACCACTACTCCTAATTTACTATTACTTCCACCACCACCACCCACTTTTACAAACTACTTTTTCATCAGAGAAGCACTTTGAGGGAGTTTTAGATCAGCAACAATGCCTCAAAAAAGGAAAGAAAACTAAAATGGTTACACCCAAAGGGGGGGGGCGGGGGGGTGTGCGCGGAATGTGTGTGAACTAAAATTATCTCTGGAGCTCTCGCAGAGCTTTTTAATAGGCAATAAAGTTGCGGCTTCAGGAACAGGGTGTTAAGATGAGGATAAACACTCTCACACCGCAGATGAGCCGAACAACCTCAGTCCGTTGGGGCAGCTGTAAATCCCTGTTGGACAGAAGGCACCGGCCATCCCGGGTGTGTGCAGCAACAGTGACAGCTGGCGGACACGGGAGGAAGGCCCGGCACATCCTCCTCCTCCTCTTAGGCTGAGTCACAACCCACGAGTCTTGGAGAGAGGAGTCAGATGATGGCTGGTTTCACTCTTAGGCACCGTCAAGGCATTTGAGAGAGTTACCAGCATGGCCAGAGCATGATTTATCTCCTCACAATTTGCTTTTCACCCACTCCTACTACCTGCACCACTCGCCTGGATTTGCCCAATCTTTGCTCTGTGGAGATTAAAAAAGGCTGCTGAAGGCACCAATTCTGGCTCTGTGTATATTTTTCCTGTGTACAAGCAGTGGGGAGGTATGCCAAAGTTCATACCAAGAAAACTACTGGCAGTGGGGCACAGAAGTCCCAAGGTTTGAAAAAGCCAAAAGACAACAAGTACCTTTGGCTTCAGTCAATCAAGGGACCAGCAGGACCACAGTTCTAGGAGGGGTGGCAGCCATTCACTCCCAAATGCTGAAGAGACTAAAACTTGATTCTTATTTTTCTTCTGGGAATCTTTTCGAAATTGTCTATTATTTTCTCTCTCACACCAAGCAGGATACAGACTGTACTTTTTGCTTCTGATTCACAAATATTAAATCCCCTCTTCCCACTATTGGTGACTCATGAAAGTGACTCATTCACCTCTACATAGTTTTTTCTCCCACATTTAAAATAAAAAAAAATATGCCCCATATTGGCCTCTTGGAAAAAAAAAATAACCTTTTCTTCTAGTCATCAGCTTTTGCTTACAACACAGATTAAAGGAGAGTTCATCTCAGACTCCAGACACCAACTCACTCCTCTGGGTGGTCTATAAAGCCAGCAAAGTGAGAGCACGGGAGGACTCCTACCCCAGCTGTAACCACATTAGTCTCCCCACTAGAGGCTGCTGAAGCAAAAGCAACGTGACTGCTCATGGTGGCCCCGAGCTTCCCAATCCACCTGAATGCAAAGCCAGAGCCCTAGAAATATAACTAGAAAAATAGTGGGAAAGGGAAATTTTGCAAATTGCGTTTGCATTTAGTTTTGTGGGGTTTTTTAGCGCTGAGATACTCCACAGTCACTGAATCACAGGGGCTGTAACCAAACAGGCAGCAAGGTGACAAAGAGTGGAAAAGAGAGCACTGACATCGTTGTACACATATGGCTTGTGAGATGAGAAGGGATAAAGTAACTGATTCTTTTGCTTAGGAGAATTAGAGAGATACTTTGTAGGTAAAGACAGCTGCAAATTCACTCCCTCTCAATGTCCTTGGCAAAGCAATTCTTCAGGTCAGACATCACACTGAAGAGGAACTGGAGCTGCAACTCCAAACACAAAGCTTCAGCACAATTATACAGTTCTCATTCAAGGATCTCATTTCACTGCTAAGTGAAAAACCCAACACCCTCAGGGCTAACAGCAACCATTGTTACTTCCCAAGCATAGGTTACACTTAGGAGTTTATTATTCCAATTCCCTTTTAAGTTGTAGATCTTCCCTCCAGTCAAGCATCAGAATGCCAACTATCACCAAGCTTATGTTTACTAACTCTCCTGTGCTGTGATAAAGTATTGAATGGATAAGTCTTTATGCAATAAGGGAAAGAGACATACAAAAACTCCCACAAATAGGATGTTTTCCAGCAGCACACATCTCTAACTACTGACAATTTGGGGGTGGGATAAATCTATTTCTCCACTCAATAACAGCTACAACTTTCTTTGTTATTCTAGATTTAGAAACTCATTTTTATGACCAGAGACAGTGTAATTTATTAGCAGAGTTGGTACAGTTGGTATCCAATACTCAGCCAGTTGGCACTCCAGGAAAGCTGCAGAGCTACGTACAAACTCAGAGGCTAAGCCTCATCTCTGCTTACGAGCCTGGATGAAGTCCCAGCTGAAGGGACAATATAGCAGCAGGCATCAGCAGAGAAGCTCCAAGCAAACTTACATGTAGGAACTGGCCATCAGAGAGCCACAGTGAGGCTCATCCAGTGTTATCATATGAAAGCACAAATCTTATCACAGGGCTTGGGGAGAGAGGAAGAACAATGAAACACTGAAATATTATTAAGTCTGACCAGCTACATTCCTCTCCATGAGTTTGAGTAGTAAGTCTAAGATATTTGTGATTTCTGATTTAATGTAAGATGTCCATGATACAGAGCCAGTTACTACCTTTTAGCTCCCAGGCTCCAGAAGAACTGCCAGAGAGCATTATTTTTAATGCACTCTCACACAGGGATAGAGTTTCCAAGGAAGCTGCCAAATCTAGGAAAGATTTTCACTTTTTCTTTACAATACTTTCTTAGAAGGCTGGAAATAATATTACTTTAAGTGGCCAATTCAATTAATTTAGTTTTGCTTTAAAAACAACTACCAAAGAGAAAGAAGAAAGAAGCTGAACTTTTGGGCACTTAAAGCAGGTTTTTTTAAAACAGAGTTCACTAAAGGGTTTACAGGCAAGTCATTCAAATCTGTGGGAGACCACTTCAAAAAGGTAGAGCCTCTATATTTCTTACTGCACCAGAGCACAAGGACCACAACCCTAGGTGGGGCTCCTGGTTTACCATAAGATGAACTCCAACAATGCTGGTTATTACTACTTTGAAAGCCAGAGCTTGTTGCTATCCCAGAAAATGAGAGCAGGGCTAGCCATTAAGTTCTATTCTTTGTCCTATGAAGGATTATTTAAGTGAAAATACATCTGACAATTCATCTAAGCTAGAGATTAGTACCTATACACTTGCAGTTAAAAGCAGAGCTCCTGACATCTCCTTGATTCTAAATGCAGACCTCTCCTGAGCTAGTCACTTAAGAACATCAGTGTCTATGAAGAAATAAAAGAGGTGGGGGACCCTACCCTCAACCAGACGAGGCAAATGCAAAGCACATGTGCTAGTGGAAGGCAGCATTTCACATCAGATGCTGCATTGAGGGAAGGGGAGCCAGGTCTCAGAGCTTCAACACCCACCTCTGCTACACAGACACCACGAAGCAGCCTTCTCCTCCCTCTGCTTTCAGACTGGATAGGAAGGAAATAAGAGTGAGAGATGGCTCTAAGATCCGAGGAGAGAACTCAGCAACCCATTCCAATTGATTTCAATTATCTCAGCAGCCAATTCCAATTAACTCCACCCAAAGCAAAATAATTTCAAGCTTTTAATGCCATAAGGTATGCCTGGGGAGGTGCAGAAAGGCACAGCAATGAACCTGCCGTTTCCCACCTGCTCAAAGGAAAACCCTTTCATTCAGTACTTGATGCTTAGCCAAGTTAATCACCTATCTCTGGATTATCTTAGTCATTAAATAAAGAAACCACACTAACCATACTGCTGTATAGGGCTGCAGAGATCTCTTAACACTAGCAAATGCTGTTAATGTAGTAAGGAGAAACAGATTGCTTAGACTGTTCTCTCCCTCTTTCCTGCCTGCTAGAGAGAAGCAATCCCCATATTAAAGATGGGAAGTAGGCTGCTGTTTTCCATACACTTGATGAAATGCATCAAGCACAAATCTTCAGGACAAAGAAACAGGGTATTTTAAGAAGGCTTAAAACAGACCCAAAGGTCTGTGATGGTCTGTGATGGGTCTGAATGTCACCCAATGACATCTGCACACCTGACAAATGGCAGAAAGGAATTTTTTCTGCTAGTGCATTTTTCTCTTTGAGATAGATACTATCACTACATTAGTCATGCTAGAGCTGAAGAGTCACAGCTCTTTTATTATTACTTACCAAAACAGTTATCAGTCAGATTTGTACTATTAAATTCCTATATCATAGAATTACTCTGATACCCAGAAAATGCAGTATTATGGAAGTGCTATTATTCCCCAGCTTGTTTTTGCTTCTCTCTTTTACAAGGTTCTTTCTGTACTGGCTGCCTTGCAGGAAACCACAGGAGTGAAGTTGTACCGAGGGATCTCAGCCTGCAGGTTTGGATGGCTGCTGGCTCTCACAGCACTGCCCTCCTGAACCAGCCCAAATCCTTTTAAACCAACTTATTTTTTGAATCTAAATAATTCAATGAAGAACTTTTCTTTAAAAATGCCTTTTTTTTTTCCAGCAGCCATTTTATTTCCTTCAATAACTGATGCTCGCTAGTCCTTTGAGCTGACTCAAAGAAGAAAGCACTCCTGTTTTCTTTGCAGAATACTAATATCATCTTTGGAAGCAAATTCCTAGATTGAACCTCACAGATGCAGCACAATCTGGCCTCTGCAATGGGATGATGAAGAGGCAAAGTAGTGTTGAGGCACTACAGAGGCAAGAGTCCCACTGTTTCACAGGCCCAGCATCTTGCCTGGCTTTTGTGCAAGACAAGGAGAGAAGTTCCTGTGGTGGAGAAACATGGGTGTCTTGTTTCTTGTTGGCTTCAAGACAGAGCTGCCTTGTTGGTTTCATCTGCTGAACTCCTGATGCACAGGTGGACTCTTGGTTCACAAAAATGTGAAAATAACAGTCGTGGGAAATTTGCCTCCAGGTACTGCAAGGGACAGTCTTGCAAATCAATGTGCATACGTTCATCTCTAGGAAGATCCTACTTGCACAGGGCTGCCCCAGAGAGCAGAAGAGGTCTCAGCAGGAAGAGAATCTTCCCTAAATTTGACAAAAGCTCATCAAATCAAGGCAACAAGTTGGTCGAATGACAACCCATACCCTGAGTTCAGACATGCCTTCAGTGTTCACCACGATCCCTCCAATGAAGTTTAATTTTCAGCAAAGCCACATCAGATGATCCTTCCATAGGGATGACTTGGCTCCTTTCACTGGCACAGCAAGTCCACTAAGGGACATGGATGAAAACTATTTTTTCAAAATAAGATGTAGGGGAAAAAGGAATTGTTTCTTCACAAAAAAAAGTGGATTTTCTTGAGTGGTCACCAGCTGTAGGGGAGGAAACAAGCCCAGCAGACCCAATGCTGACCAGCTCCAACCTCTTTTGAATTCACATCAAGCCACTAATTTGGGTCTAAATGACAGCAGTGGGAACAGCAGTGAGAACTGCCATGTCTTTGCTGCAACTTGTTTCTGCTTAGAATTAGACCATAACAACAACAACAACGCAACTCCAAGTCTCTTGTTCCTTTACCCCTATGTATAGGCACCATGAGGCATAGAGAGGTGAAATGCCTTGGTATTTGTGTGGGAAAGCTGGGAACATCAAGTAGAGGGATTTATCTTTACTCAGCCCGGCTGTGACTAGTAGACCATGCTGTCTTACATTAACAAGCAGATTTCTGCAGTGTTCAGGCTGTGTTCCTCTGCAGACACTGCTGCAAATGAGACAACAGGGACAAAAAGTGCCTCACACTCTTTAGGACTACCCCACCACCATGCACATGTCCAAATCAAAAGTAACAAACAGAGATGGTTCCTGTCCCCATGCACTTCATCTGACTTGGCTTCCTCAGGAAATCAGATAAAAACAGCAAGAAAACTGCACAGTACACCACTTACTGGCAGTAGAGGCATATCCCTTTGCCAAAAGACTGCCTAATTTAATACTCATTTACAGCTGCCAAGGATTTCCTGAGGTTAGATGCTGGTTAATCAAACCATAAAGCAGCCATTCAGCACCTGTCCCACAAAGTTTAAAGGCCATCTCCAAATAAAATATAGGGACTTGTACCAAAGCAATATGGCAAATTATGTTTCCAACACAATTTCCCATTCTTGTCTTTTTTCCTTCCTTTCTGGCACATCACCACCCATATGAAAGCCAAAAAGAGTACCTGGTTAGTACCTGGTTACACAAGGGGCGCTCACCACAGTAGCAATTCAAAAGCTTGTTCCATAATCCAGTAAAATTTTTTAATCCATAAGTCTCATTATAGATTGGTTTACACATCTACCCATCCCCAAAGCCAGCCATCCACTACAGCAGCAGCCTGATCAAGTGCATTTGAGAACTTCGCTGTTGCATGTCCCTGGTGCTTTAGCTGGAGTTATTACATCCAGCTGCACAGCATAAAGCTACAGGAAACAATTTCATTAGGGTCCCATTAGGCTTAGATGGGTTGGTCTTTTTACATGCAAGAGTATAGTGGGGAATAGCTTTGGGCAATAATTTGAATGCATTGCTAAAACCATTATCTAAACTACAGATGTGTATTTACAGGCACAGACTTCCACCCATCTCGCAGCAACCCACATGGGTGCTTTGGGTATTTAAAGCATTGTGGTGCCGGCATCAATGCTCCTCCAGGCTCCTCCAGGAGCTTTACGCACCACAGGGACATCAGGATCATTCTGGCAAGTTCACTACTTTCTAGAAGCTGCCACTAGGCTATGGAAGGACTCAAAGAAAGAACATCTGATGAAAAATTGGTCCTGCTTTTCTTATTGCTTTGCAATTTGCAATTTCCCATGCAACTACAGGCCCACCCAGCCAGCAAGAAATCCTAAATGAACAAGATCTTTATTATGCTGATTTAGGGTAACCGTATATGGGATATGGCACAAGTCTAATGATCCAACCACAAGAAATTTTGATTTTTTAAGACAATAATTCAGTGTATCCGTTCTGCTAAACAGAAAGCCCTGTGTCATAATAAAGCTGTCATGATGTTCTAGAAATATGGTCTCACTGGAGGAACACATTGTAATTTTATATTCAGCTATTTTAGAAGATGAGGCCAGGCTCTGAGTGACAGACACTTTGATGAAACAACACATGAATTAAACATAATTATACTAGAAAAACAGTAAAACAGAACTAAGCATCAAGGCCCCTGTGTTGTACCGCAAGCACTGACATTTGCATTGGCACAGGGCATTCCCATCCAGAGCGCTCCAAACCCTCCACGAACATCAGTAATTAAATAGTCTGTCATGCAGCCAGAAGAAGATGGATTTTGCCACCCCCACTATTGCAGAAAGTGAGGCTGACATGCCATCACAACCTGTGGCACCCCCAGCTGCCTGTGTGGTCCCACACACTTTGTCCTGCCTCTTTGCTCTTTGGAATGGTCACTATGCCCTTCACTTTATTAGGCTTTTCCTGATGGAAAAGACACTGCATGCTCCACCTAGATTCATCCCAAAATTCAGACCTAGGACCTGAAGTCATAGACTCGCTTAGGAAGACTTGATGTATTTCCCCTCATAAAACTAAGATATAATTTTACATCAGCCTACCTGTTATAAACCTGTGTCTCTACATGCAGCATTCTCCATATCCATATTTAGTCTAGTAAAGAGAATATAACTGGGTTCAGGAAATCTGCTTTTTTTGTAAGTTTTGATGCAAGCTGAATCTCAAAACCCTTCTTTATGTCAACACCAGACAACTGTTTCATAGACTTCATATAGCAGGGTTGGTAACTAACTTAAAAATGGCAGATGGAAGCATTAAATATTTATTGTACTGGAGTGCATTGACTTGGGAAATTAACACTTTGCAAATTACTTCTGTGTGAACAGTAATTAAACAATCAGTCACAGTCCAGTCCAGGTTCTGAGTAAACTGCAACTCTTTTTGTAAAACATATGTATACATAAAAACCCTAACACTATTCTACTGATTTCCATCTGCACACACCAAATTGCTCTGTGATGATGAATTAAAATTAATTAAAACTTCAGAATGGTTTTCCACATGAAGTTGGAACAGTGGGAGCCCTTTTGGCGGGCACTCAGGCTCCACGTCAGTTAAGCTGCAGAGAGCAGGAATAGGTGATGCATTGCTTTAAAATACCAAGGACTCCATGACCTCATGGTCCCAGAGCTAGTAATGCTGGGATTGAACTGATGATAACAGTGGGACTCCACTGGTGCTTTTAACAGGAGGAAACTATGAGAAAAGTTCAACTGATACTGCCAGGACCCTTGCAGGCTTCACATGTGATCCAGGAGTACAATTATAAATAGTATAAAGATGCTATTTGCTTTTGACCTCGCTCATTCATTTGGGAATAGATCTGCTCAAGAGATACTGCTGTTTTATTCCCTCAAGAAGAATATTCATCTCCCACTTGTGCTATTGCATGAGCAATAATGAGACTCACACAGTCTTTAATACATTCTTTTTAAAAGAAAATGTTTTAACTCTGCTTTAAAAGTAGCTGCCTTTTCAAGACATACAGGTCTTCCTTTCAAACTCTGTCCAATAGCCTTTCTAGGACTATTTTCCCATTCACTGTACTTTCATACACAGGATCTCATGAGGATAAGCATGTCCTATTTATTAAGGCAATAGATGAAGCCTCATGAAAGGTAATGCTTGATGGCACATTACTGAATTGGAAGCAGTGGGTACCTTTCTGCAACCTTTCCTTCTTCAGTACAGACTGCTGTACACTGTATTTTGTTACCATAGCTGGATTTATTCCATGCTCTGACTACATCACAGCTTTTTTACATTCTCTCTGCCCCCAAAACATATGGACTTAAAAACCTACCAGAAATGAACACATGAGTCCACCTACATGAGGACAGTGAGTGTGTAAGTCAGACTGAGCTCTCCTTGCATCTGTGCCATTGGAATGGCAGCAGCTCCCCACAGACTGTGCTCGGCAATTGGGAGCTTATTCTCATTTTACAGGCAATACTGGACTTTGCTGTGGTGCTCAGGGGGGCACAGAAGGGCTGGCTGCTCTTCCCCCGGCAACCAGGGATTGATTCTGACCCCACTACACTGAGTGATCCCATGTACCAGCCAGCTGCAGCAGTGCATGGGGAGGCAAAGGCAGAGCTGGCTCCACAGCAGCACTGACACACACAGCATAAACCCCAACACAGGCATGGAACAGAGGAGGAGAAATCAGAAGGCTTCTCTAGTTGAGCCCAGCCAGGTGAGGACTGGGTGCTGTTAGGAGTGTAGGAGCAGGGTCTTAGGTGCTGCTGAGTGGTGGTACCCTGCACAGATGCAATTAGGAGCTCGGATGGGATGCAGATGTGCTGGCAAGACTACACTCATTTTATTGTGTGCACATGCACACAGGCTTCTTTTTTTTTTTCCTTTCTCCCTTTCCATCTCATTCCAAGGTGCAGACTGGGTTCATGTCCCTGGGAACTCCTAGGAGTTCATGAGTGAGTTTGCAGAAGAAGATGGAGAGAAGGAGGCTGCCAGGAGACTTTAATGAGAGCTACTTCTACTCATGCTACAGCTAAGAGTCACATAATGAAACAGAGGCTGGTCTGTTTGTTTTTTAATGAGCTCTATTTATATTTGACTTTAACTATCCTCATTCACTTCCCCTGAATGAAACCTCCACTGCTGAAATCTTTTGCATCAGAGGTAATAAAGGGCAGCTATAATCTGATTTACTGCATCATTCCAAGCACAAATTTACTCACAGGAGGGGCTGATAGCTAACAGCAGCAATGTTTAAAGCGGAATAATGGACAGCAAAACTGAACGTAACTTCTCAACTGCTTTGCAGAAGGCTGAAGTAATTCTGTAGATTTGTCTGAAGCATTTGTTTTCCATGTTATTGTAACACTGAGATGTTAAGGTTGTTTTTAAAACTAGGTTTATGACTCACAAACTGGAAGCTGGTGAAAGGCAGGTGCCTTATCTGACAGATTTCATCTGGCTGTTAGGGATGCCTAAGTTTCAAGATGTCAGAGAGAGTGGAAATCCAGAGCAATTGCATGTGAACCAATTCAAGGAATGCAGAATTCTCAAGCTTTCCATCTTCAATAATGCAGAAAAAAAACCCACAAAATAAATCAAGGGGATTTATGGCTTAATCCCTGTGTACAGGATTCAAACAGAAATCAGCAGTACTATTCCCTTGATTTCTACCCATCCTTAAAATAGAAAAACCACTAGTTAGAAATCTGAAATAGAGGTTTTCTCATTGGAGGAAGAAATTTTGCCCCTTTTACCATATTTAAGCTTTGAAACAAAGAGAGCTTCATTCCAGAGGAGCAGCTGTGTAATTAAGACAATTTCAGGATGAACAGTGTGATTCAAGAGCCGAATACTATCTTAATTATATGCATTAATATTCTCCTAAGAAGATGCTTATCAAAAAAAGAAAAAAAAAAAGATAGTTCAGGATTGCACAAGGAAGGCCACTAAAAATAACTGAGCGGGTGACAGTCCAAGACAGGGCAGGACACTGCAGCGTGTGAAAGCAGCTCCCAGCTGCAGAGGAAGGCCAGGCGAGCGATAGAGAACACCCTTATCTGAGCAAGAAGAGAGCAGCCAAAAGTCATGTGTCATCAGAGTTGAATACTGAATGAGGGACTTCTGTGTCAAAGGGAGAGTTGCCCTGTGGCAGCAATAGCTACTTGGGAAGGATTTTTGGCTGTGATCTGTTCTAATTTTTTGTGAAGCAAAAAGGAGCTTCTTCACAGAAACAGGCAGCAAAGTGAGAACCAGAAATCAGGACAGGGAGGTTAGAGAGAGGAGTCTCATTTGCTGGATTGGGCACTGGGATGTCCTCCTATTGTGGGGACACACTTCAGTCCTCATCTACAGACCACCCACATTTCCAGGAGCGGGGGAGGAACATCATCTGGCCATGAACATCATGTTGCTGCCTGGGGGAGCCTGGCTGGCAGATACAGGGCAGCCAGTGCACAGGGAGAAGGAACAGTGTGAGTTAGGAGCTGGAGAGCAATGTCTGTCACTGCCCCAGATGGGACTGAGCATCCCCTGTCAGAACCACAGAGTGATACCGTACTGGTCTCCTACCTGTACCCAAAGCTGCATGGCAAAACCACAGAATCAACTAATCAGGAGAGAAAAGAAGGGATTTCTTTGTGTGTTAGGAAGTCACAATGAGTGTGGAGCTCCTGATTCCCACTATGAAAAAAAAAAAAAGTAAGACAACATCTCAGAAAAGCCAGAGCTACCCTGCTTATGTTGAAACACTGATTTAAAGGAATGAGTTGAAACTGTGGGATTTCTGGCTTACAGTCTCACCATGGGGCCCCATGCTCCCATCAGCTCCAAGAAGTGAGGCAGGCTCCATGTGTGAATGGGAGATCTCCAAGGAAAACGCAGGTGCTGCAGGAAACAGAGCAGGGAATACAAAAGCATTGCTCTTTCTGCTGAACAAGCCAGGAGCTGCCATCATGCAAAGGTGCTATTTGGGATGAGACTTTGGTGCAAGTGCGGTTGGCCCTCCTGCTCTTTGATTCTCCCCTGGAAGCAAGAGCTACACCCTAGCTCTCTGCAGTAGGAATAATTTTCCTATTCCAAGCTAGTTTACAAAAATGATGCCTACAAATGTTTAAGGACTTGGAATCCAAATGACATGTGGCAGAAGCACAGCAATTTGACTGTCCCAGGGAGAAATGCGTTATTCTGCATATGGCAGGTTGAGAGCTGAACCACAATTTAGCAGAGTCATTTGTCCAAATTCTCATGTCCTACTAAGCCACAGGCCATAGTGGTGAGGAATAGCTCCTCAGACCCTCTATTGCAGAGCAATTTGGATGCAGAATCAAATCTCACCTTCAAATCATTCTCAAGATCCACTGAATGAAGGTTGTTACACTGCATAGGGAAAGCAGCAACACTTTGCCTTAGGGCTGGAATGGCATCCTGTGGTTCACTGGCTCATGTCTCCTTCTGAAAGCAGAAAACTCACCAGTACCTTCCACTGGGGTCTCAGGAGCCCAGCACAGGGATGGGATGGGATGGGATGGCATGGCATGGCATGGCATGGCATGGCATGGCATGGTGACAATTCAATAAGGGTACCCAGACATGCCATTTTAATATCTAAACTGTTTAGGAAACACTTCTCCCACCCTGCTCAAGAACGTTTCACCTGCATGCTTTTGACACTACAGAGGTGGAGATGCATTCCAGACTTTGTCTCTTGCAGCTTGTCATGCACAAGGCTAACAGCTAACAGCTACCACCCGCTGGGAAGAGGAAATGGAAAGGCACCCATCTCACAAACAAATGTTGGGTTGTTACTCAACTACGTGGAGAACCAACGTCTCATTAATTACCACTGACATTTACAACAGAGACCATGAGATATGAGTGATACAAAGATGGATAAATTCCAAGAGGATTAGGGAGCAAAAAAAGGCTTTGGAGACTGGTTGTTTGGGTTTTTTATTCTGAGTTTTCTTTGTAAAAAGAGACCATTGACATTTGAATTCCTTTTTCCATTAAAATGGAAAAAAATTAAGTCAGTCTTTTGCCATGCATCTAAATTGCAAGGTGCTGCACACCCCTGAAATGAAAACAGGACCCTTGGACTGGCCAGTCTTCAGTCACTGGTTTTGAGTGTGGACCTGAAGGTCACGCATCAGAAAATGTTCTGCTGAAAGAGTCTGGTCTTTGGTTCAGATGATTTCCAAAAAATGTTAAAGTCCACCCTCTGTCTGCCTCTATCTACTAGCACAGGGTCAAGCTTATAACAAAATAAAACCATCTGCTCCTTCAGACTTTCATCCCAAACCAGAATAAGCCTATTTTGATGCTCTTGTGGACTTGGCTCCTTCCACTGTCTTTCAAGTGCTCCAGCTGACATCATCAGGCATTCAGATTCCTTGGATGAATTCGTCAGGCATCAACCAGTGGGATTCTGCCTCAATTCATAACTCTTTTCTATATGGCACTGCTAACAACAGTTGCCCTGTTTCTGAGCACTAACTAACCCCATTTCTCACCTTCATCTCTTACTCTGTTGCTAACCCGCTCTTCAGAATTCAAGAGAGAACCCCAAATCTATTTCTGGAGAGATAATCCATAATAATGATAGTGGGACAGAGGAAGTTCAGGAGAAGGGGAGCAGATTCTGTACTTAATTCCAGGCCAGAGGCAGATCCTTCACCACCAGCTCAACCTCCATATTCTTTCAAGGGCGAACTTGGGAAGGTCACATTCACATTGAGCTCTGGAGTGTCCTTTCCTCTCCCTTTCCCAACCTGTTGATTCAAAATTCACCAAGACACGAATGAGCACTTATAGTAGAGGGCAGAAATGTTAACATCTGCAACCTCCATCTGCTGGAGAGGCAGGATGACATTTAACATATGTCTACAAAAACTGGGCAGGGGAGGTACAACTCTCTACTTTTATTTAAAACCTTATTTAAACCAAGTCAGAAAACCCCATCACCCTCGTGTGGTTCTCCAAAGCAAAACATATAAAATGCTCACAAGCACTATGATCCTCAAAACAGCTTTCCTCTCTCCTTTTGCCATCCTGCTGATCGTGATGTCTGGGGCTATAAAAAGGCACAGCACAAGAGCATGTCTCTCATTCTGATCTGCTTCTGTGTTTATAACCATCGCTTATCTAATGACACTTACAAAGTGTTACCAAGGAGACTATTTGCATCCTGCGCAATGTTGCTAAAGCAACACTGCTAAATTAGATGCAGCGGTCTTAGCCTTCACCTACTGTATTTGTATTGCTATTAAAATGGAATAGTCACAGGCTTAAATTATATTTGGGTCATTCACTCATCTAAACACCTGAAAATAGTCCAGTGACAGCAGATATGGAGTTTCCCCTCAAATCTAGCTCAGCTAGGTCTCCATGCTTTACGTGTATTTCCAGCTTGCCCATCAATGAGACCTGCAGACAAAATAAGCCGTCTTTCATACTGCAACCTTCCTCCACAGGACAAGTCTTTCCTATATATTTGGCTTTCATTTGAATACATCAGAAGATTTTAACTGTCATAAATAATTACTGCATCTTAGCATTTGATGGAGCACAGCAGAAGGCAATTTGTAAGTAGCATTAATTTTTGAGGCACAAGATGGCTCAGAGGCACTGGAAATGCGACAACTTGCCTGGAGTTTATGGGTCAGCTGTTCATCCTCACCCTGAGTCTTGGTTCAGCTGTAAAGAGTCACCATTCAAGGGCTATAAGATGGCCCATGGAAAGATTAATGGCTAAAAATAATAATTACTGATTTTACCCTAATTAATAGGGCAAAATACTCACTAAGGAGGTGATAATAAAACTGAAATAAATTAAAACTATCAATAACTAACTATAAACAAAAGTAAAGGCCAGGAGCTATTTTAGGTGATGTTACAGAATAAATTAAACATAGAAGCTCAAAAGGCTACTAATAGAAGGGAGAGTTAGCAAAAGCAGCCAAGAGGTGTGGTGGCAATGGTTTCCAAGGCAATTAACAGCTTCTCTAGAATTTAGAGCTTCCCCAGACACAAATGGTAATATAGAAATATGGAGAACTGTCAGGAACTTTACAGCAATTATTAAAATTTTGTGACAATGCCTGTATTTATTGTACATGTACAATAAATAGAATTTAATTGTATTCTTCATGATACCAAGCAGTGTCACAAGCAAAGACATTGGGCTATCTGAACTCAGGTATTCTGATGCAAATCTAGAGCAATGTATAACCCCCCAGTTTTCTGTTCTCATGGTCTGAGCAGTACATTTTGGTTAACAACACATAACAATAAAATACCATCCTACTAATACCCAGCTGGAACGCTCCATCACTATTTAATATTTACTCCAAAAATAACT
>VYZS01094592.1:0-34375 GCA_013400695.1 Neodrepanis coruscans | reverse complement strand
GGTGTGAACCACAGTTTTCAAGTAGGGTGAAGCCAGAGGGATGTTCAAACAGAGGCTGCTGACAAAGACTTTCATATTTTCATTCAGCTTCCCAAGTAAGAAAACCAACAATCCAGAAATGTCTCTGATTACTTCCACTGGGACAAAAGATCCCAAATTTCCAGCTCAGCATCCCATTGTCCCTTGTCTCATCAGAAGCTGGGCTCCCTCTTTGCAAACCCACTAGCTAGTTACTGACAACAGCACTGGCCAGTTACAGAGCTNGGGGGTTTAAAATCATATGTTCATATATGGGCAGTCAATGTAAATTAGAATGAATCAAGCACTACACGATTACATTTCTTNTGTGTTCTGATCATATCATAAAAATTATGAGATCAAGTCAATAGGGAAGCCTTGCATACATCAATGCACGCGTGACATGCCGGAACATCTGGAAGTGTCAGTGTTACCAGCTGAAGCTCAAATACTTAATACAAAAGAAAAATAGAGGAGGAAAACTCCACAAGCAATGCTTTCGAATTTATTTTTACTAAAATGTTACTGCTGTTTAAAAAAAAAGTTTACATTAAGTGGTTTCTTTGAAACTAAAAAACTTGTCATGGCATTTTATCAGGTATGCTGGCAATTAACTATGAACATTTACTTTTCAGAATTTTGCATAAAATAGCCCTACAGCTTAACCTGACAATTTTCTGAGAGTTGAGAATCCTTCCCTATGCTTCAGCAAAAAGTTGAACCGAGGCAGACAAATGGAGGATTGTATAAACATAATACCACCATGGCATCCTTCACCCTCTAATTTTAAAACACAATCCTATTTTAATCCTGTAATTGAAAGGTCAAATAACCAGTAGTGTAAACATGAACTAGTATCTTATATAAAACAAACTTTTATCATCTTGGGATCCAGAAGAATGAATGGAGATGAAAACCTACCTAACCACAATTTTAACCACAGTTCCTCAACCCAGACCTTAGTATGGGCAAGTATCCAAGTGTCTGCCCTCCTCCCCAGCTACTCAGCTAGCAGTGCCCTACTTAGCCAGGTTAAAAGGTAGCTTAGGTTCATGTATACATAACCCACTCAGCAGAAACTTTACCCATTACCATACAATAACTTTCAGTTAAAATTCAGCTCTTATCCCCAAAACTACCTTGGTATTTGTGGCACAGAACTGAGCACATACACAGTGTTGTGATTAAAGTGAGAAACTGCTTTGGGATTTGGCAATTTGCAGCACAGCACTGAGCACCTGCACAGTGCTGATTAAGGTTAATCTTAGATCAACCATTTCTAGATGGAGACAATCCTGAAACATGGGTGTTGTGGATCCCACTCGTTGAGACAGCTCAGAATTGGATTACTCAGATGTCCTAAAATTTCAAGGCAGACCAAGTCAGAGCATGTGTGGATCCCCAGCTTGAAATAACTAGCCACCACAAGGATACGTACCAAAAGTAAAACAACATGTACTTATGTACTTGCCACGGGCAACAATTTCAGCAATGCAGAAGTAGCTGGTTCCTGCAATTATCCTAGCAGCAGTAGGTAAGAACAGCTGCCAAATCTGAAATCTTCCAGGCCTCTGTATTAGAAGTCTTCCCAGATATGGGAATATCCACAAAAGCTGCTATTTCAACAGTCTAGGAAACACAATGAATTGGGGGCTACTTAGGCTTCTGTCATTGGGAGATCAACGTAAGCAAAGAGAACCTGCTTTCTCTTACTCCAAAAAAGCCCACAAGTTGCTTATGCAACTGTATTTGTCAAAATCACAGTGTGCAGGAGACACAGTCTCATCCAGGAAAGCTTGTACAGGGACCTTGTCACAATCTCTTCTGTCTCCCAAATAAAGCCTGTGCATGACTTTGAGGATGACATGGCAATTGACCATTCTGTAAACAACCAGGAAGGAATGGATGCTTATAATAAAGAGGATAGATCCAGCTAGAGACCAGCCAACATCAAAACAGGCTTCATTCCTCTATTTACCACTGCAATGTCTGAACTATCCAGCTCCAGCTTTTGTTGTTGTGGAGAAGTTCTCATTTCAGCACTATCCTTATCAGCTAAACACAGGTAGCCTTAGAAAGACACCCTTGGGAAGTTGATATGAGCAGGGCAAGTGTGTGGTCTTTCTTATGTCGCAAACTTCAAAGGATTCCTCTTTCGTGACCTCCTCCAATCTCCCATAAAATTGGACTCATTTTACCATCCATAACATCCACTATTAATGAGCTCTACTGAGCAACTAACTGCAGATGGCTACAGCCTCCTTTTGTTCAAAAGCTTCATTTGATGTCGTCTTAATTCTTGTACTGAAAGAGATAGTGAAGAGTGGAGCTCTGCCCCTTCTTTACATGCCAGTCATTTCCCATCATGTTTATCTCTTTTTCCAGAGACAAGAGTTCTAGTTTATGCAGTCATTCCTATATAAAATTAACCCAGATTTACAACTGTCCCTGTTGCCTGGGACAGTCTCCTCTGAACCTTTTCCAGTTCTTCTGTATCTTTCTTAAGGTTTTGGAAGTGGATGAACCAGAACTACACACAAGATTCAGATTTACACAACAATCTAATAATGGCCTGTGTTTTCTTCTGTTTGGCTTCCCTTAAAATTTCTAGTATTTAATCTGCTTTTTTCAACAGCTACTGAGCCTGGCACTAGTATTTTCAGCTCAATCTGATGTTTTCATTCCTATTGGTTTTCAAGAGTAGCCTTTCTTGTCCCTGAAAAATACAGAGAATCATCCGTGGGCAAGGCACTACATGATTTTCTGGGAAATTTCTGACAAGCTACATCAGTACCTGCTTCACCAGCAGGTGAAGGAAAGGACAATGGGAATGGAAAAATACAATCAACAAATTGTTATGCTTGGAACACTGAGCAATTTTAGGCAGTTTAAATGCAATAAATCAAAGTTCAGTAGCTTGGGAAAAAATCTAGTGCTTGGAAGGAGGTCATATAAACCTGAGAAACTCAGGGAGGAAAAACTCTATACCTACAACACAAACACACAGACAGGTCAGAGGAAACAAGCACGACCCAGGACAGAATGAAAGCAGAAGTGCAGAAAGCAGGGAGCATCATTCAAAGTCTTGAAGAAAATGAAATAGTACTTCAAAGAAGAACTAATGCAATGGGAGCTGAGATTATCTCACAGCATCACTATTGGTATCCCCTGGTGTACTGCTTGCACCTCAACTTCTAACTCCTATGACCACCAGCTGCTGATGACCTTTTACTCCCCCTTAGCTTTATCTAATGAGTGTACAAAATGGCAGCAGGACAGTCTTTCAACAACATACAATTACTGAAATGCCTACACCAGCCAGATTACTATCTTTTGCATGTGTTTCAGAAGCTCATAAAACATCAGTGAAAGGAGAAAAAAGTCCGACATATTTATGTGTCAGTGGGATATAATGTTTGCAACAGCAATTGTGAAAATGCAGGCAAAGACTGTATAATCATGACTAGTTCCCTCTGTGGGCCAGGGAAAGCAGGAAAGCCTCTGCCTTCTTGGTGAAGTGCTGCACAACAAGATCCTGCTCTCGGGGCTGCACACAAGCCACCATTCAGCCAGAAAAGTGGCAACAGCCTTCATCAAATCAAATGCTGACTCTTACTTCAGGTCTCCTAGCAAAAGAATTGACCAAGAACTGTCCTGCCAAGGTATCAGTTTGCTTCATGTGATACTCTGAAGATATAAATCTCAAATTATCCCACAAGATCACCCAGACATGTGAGTAAAAGCTATCTGTATGAATGAGCAGTAAGTACAGGCAACCATGGAAGCACCCAACACAGCATGACTCACATCTTGATGGGAGCCTCCAGATGCTACTGTAATACAAATAAAAAAGAATAACCCATGAGTAATCACCCACTGCTGAAAAGAGAATCCCTGAGAGCTTGGGCTGTTTCTGTAATATTGCATATACACTCTTCTCCATAAATATCATAAAGTACAGTAACCTGTGAGAAAATCAACAAGAAGGAATCCTGCTTGCTGTCACTCACTGTGGAAATCTACCTTCCCAAGAAAGAGGCGGCTCAGGAAAGAGCACCAAACCTGAGTAGGAGGCTGGAGAAGAGGATTTAAGTGAGGAGACAATAATATTTCTTAGCTTTTACAATGTAATATTGATCTGCTGTCTACAGCATTGGCTAAGCCTTCTGAAAGCTGAGGACATGAAGACAAGTGAGAATAAAGAGCCACTAGTCCATGGAGCACAGAAGATGGCATACAGGTCCTGTGTCCCACTTCTGACCCAAGGGCTAGCAAAAACTGTATTTCTAGTGTCCTGGACCAGCAAATCTGAGAACTATACAACAGCCTTAACAGTGTATGCAGCCCACACATCACAGTAGGAAGGGTTAAATACGTCCAGCAAGACTGAGCAGCATCTAAGGAAGGAATGCAACAGCCAGAGATTGGGAAGATGTAACAGTAGGAAAGGAGGGACATTTACTGAGCTACACCAGTGTTAGCAAAGAGTGTTAAGAGAGGAGATTGAATAGACCATCTTGGAAGGACCTTAGGGCATGGAGATGGATTGAACTGGGGATGTATGTCTTGAAAAATAACAGATGTCTCATTGGATGGAACAGTTCAATCCAGACTCCCCTGACACAGGTAAATAAACAGTACACAGAGCCACTGGTGCAATGGTTGATCTTTTTCATCTCAGAATCCAAGAGATCAGATACTGTTGGAGTTTTCCCACTTGGTTCCACTCCAAACAGCCATACACACCTTGCTTGATAGTTATTATAAACTGTATTTCAGAGAGGGTGGATAGGAAAAATGTTCTGGAGTCTATCTGGCTGCATCATTAAGGAGATTGTTACCAGATAATCATAATCTTTTGCTCAGAATTAGGAAAGTACACAAAGGACCACCTTCCGTCACCCCTGACAAACAGCAATGTCTGGGTTATGGGAAGGGAAACACTCACAGGAATGCTGAAAATAATCTCACCTCAACCTCCCCATCATGATATCACCAAGTGACAACCTCCTTCCAACCACTGCCTTCAACCACAAAGACTTCAAGTTTAACAGCTTCTTCGGGACCATGGCATCCAATCAGCTGTGGTCCTGGAGGTTTTCTGTTCCCACTGACTTTAGTTTTCACTGTCTCCAAACCAGCCAGGCACAACTATGGCATCAAAATCTGCATTAAAAATCCAGATATAACATACTGCCTTGGAATAAGTAAGTCCAAAGTGCTCACATCTAGTGGATTCTAGTGAACAGCAACGTGAAGTTCTTTTATGAACGGTAGACATAACAGATTTTAAAGTACTGTCCTACTCAAAAAACAACTCATCAATCAGCCTGGGGTTCCTGGTTTACTCTTGCAGGCACCTTCAGTAAAGACCTGCCTACTTCAGTTACCTGGTTTTAAAACTGAGAATCAAGTTGGGAGCTTTCCTCCTTATGCATGATCATCAAAACAAGTATTCTGCCAGCCATGTCAGCTTTCATGAGATCTCTGTGTTATACTTTTAACACCACCAAAAGTATCACATGGTCTTCAGAATATTTATGTAACTAAAGGTGACCATTTTTAACAGGACTAACAGAAAGGCATAAACATTTTCAGCACGTGTGGGCAACAGCTCTACCATGCACAAAGGCCTCACTTCTTACATAGCAGAGATGAACTTCTAAGATTCAGGGACTGAATTCGAAGTCCCTAGACCACCTTGGGAAACAATGCAATCATAGTTTCTTCTTTAGCAAGAGTGAGCCCATATCACCCCTTGGCTCCAAGTTAAGAAGAGGTCCTCACAAAAGAAAGTTCTAGATGGTGGCCAACTTATCAAAGTTCAGTATGCCTGACACTGAGCCAGACACTGAAGGAAGAACAATGGGGGATCTTCAACTAAAACGCACTTTACAAAACGTTAAATGGCAGATATGTAACAAGACTGTGTGACATTCATACTTTCACTGCTATGCCTCTAGTCCATTTTACAGAAACCTGTCAAATGCAATCAGACTTGTTTATTCCGCATTTAAATGTAGGACCTGAGGCAGTCTGGTTTCAAAAAAGACAGAAAAGGCACATATTGTCCCTGGCAGTTGCTTGGTTTTTACAACAAAGGCAATGCCTTGTTCCATCTTTATTCCAAATAAAAATTATTTCAATGCTCTGCCACATTACAGTCTTGAAAACACTTCTACTTGCTGCCTCAGTACAGGTAGAAATTTAGTTAACATGGAAATTAAAAGAAGAAATAAAGACACAGAGTGCCATTAACACACAACTCCCACCCCCCCACCCAAAAGAAGGTGATTCATACAGAGCATCTTCAAAATCTCATATAAGCCACTGATAATGGATTAAGTGGCATTGTCCCTTCTGGCTCCAGTTTATAAATTCTTATCTGCTTAAGGTTGCTCCAGAACGACTTTCAGCTGACTGCATGACTCTTAAAGAGACAAATCCTCCTTGGCAGTTTACAACTGCATACCAACTACTAGAGCATCTTGTGTGCCTTCATGTTTGCATTGACAGAGGATGATGGTTCACTGGTTAGGGTTCAGCACCCCCCTCCCTGCAAGTCTAATTTGAAGCACAGACATTGCCTGGGCTGAGTTTCTTACTGACTTAGTCCATGACAGAGCTGTAAGCATTCCTAATGTTTCCTTGCATGGCCATAAAAAAAAAACAGCCATGATATAATCATCCTTAGTTCACACAACTGTTCTGAATCATCCAAGTACAGAGGAAGAGAGCAGAGAGGTGTAGGAGAAGAATGCAAATATCAGAAATCCTTCAGTACAACAACCATTTCCACAGCTCATCATTAATCCACTCCCCTAGATGATGGCAAGGAAATATCCAAAAGGTCAGTAAAAATGAGAATGAACAGCAACATCCCTATTTTCCACACTGTTGGCTACAAATTCTGCAACACATAGGGGAATTCTGCAACAAGTTACAATCTGAAATGGCTTACAGAGAGATGTCTGACATCCTCTACCCCCATCATGCAGTGCCTATGTCTGTGAAAATGAATTTAGTGAAGAGGTACCCAGGTAGTGTTGAACACATATGGTGTGTACTGCTGCTCAAGGAAATCCCTTTCAAGAACGCTGGGTTACTTTCTATTACCACTCTCCCAGCTTTCAGCAAAAGGGGATAAAAAAGGGCAGGGATGGTGGAGACCTTGGTCAGTTTATCCTGCTTACATTACAGAACTCACCCCCTTCCCATTTGATCACAAGTCCCCAGGATTTCAAAAAAAGGATGACATCCTTATGAGGAATAGAATAGCTACATAAGATGGACAAGGATCCCCAAATACTGCTCCTTCTCCTCCAAACAGGACTGACAGTCCCATGCACACACACATTCCTGAAGGACCCGAAGAGACACCAAAACAAAGCCTTCATTCACCGATAAATACCAGGATTCTCTCGTGGTCCAAATCCCCTGACTTGTCCCTACCCAGGGCAGCTCCTAGAAAGACCTGTGCACCAATCGGTCACTCATGGGGCACTGCTGGTAAAGAAGCGACAGTGCTGGAAGCAGGGCAGAGGGGCTCACACCACGAGAGGGCATGGGGTGCCAGGCATGGAGACATTCCGCCCAGGGGTGCCCAGGGAGCCGAGCCTGTCCCAATCTCCGGGATGCCTGAGCGGCGTGGGGTACTCAGGGTGCTATGAGTACCTAGGGCTCTCATCCCAATTTGGGGTCCCTGGGGTACCCAGGATTTGTGTCTTGCCTGGGTGTCCATCTCATCTCGGGGTGTCCAGGGCACCCATTCTGCTCCGGGCTACATGGATGCTTCAGGCGCCCCGGGATACCACGAGTACTCGTCTTGACGGGGATGCTCAGGGTGCCGGACATGCCGGGGGTGCTCGGGGTGCCGCGGGTGCCGACTGAGCCGTACCTTTGAGGCGGTGGTGGCGGGCGCGGTGCAGGCGGCCCTGGCCGCCGCGGGGCAGCGCGGGGATGCTGGAGAAGCGGCTCCCCATGGCGGCATTCGANCCCCGTCGCCATGGAGACAGATGTGCCGGCCGGGGGGGCCGCGCCGCCGCGCGCCGCCCAGATGTGCTACGGCTGGCGCGACAGGTGGAGGTACGCGGAACCTTTCCCGACCCCCCAGCTCGGTGGGGGCACAAGGATGCCCAACATGACACACCCCGAGGGGCAGACGCAGAGCCGGGGACATTATTCCCCTGCATTGCCTCCCCGGGACGATGCTGGGCTGGACCTCCCTCACACCTGCTGGTCCTAAACCCGCTTCCCCAGGGTCAGCCCAGCACCCTCCCAGCGAGGAAATTTTCGGCTGACTCCGGTATTGCGGCCCCTCAAAGAAGCTGCATCATGCATGCACACCCATCCATGCAAACAGACTTGCTGTGCTGGGATGCAACTGTCCTAAAGAAATTAGGATTCTCGTGGATGCAAATATGTCAGAGCAGCACCCAGCAAGACAAAGCAGATGGGCAAGTAGTTCCTTGCCTAGTCCTATGGCAAGTGGACAAGCAGACAGATAGTCAGAGAGACAAGTAGGTCCCTTGCTGGCCCCCGATATACCCTACTTTACTAACACCAGTGGCTCAAAGAAGTCAGGAGCTCCAGTCAAGCCCATGGAATTGGAGGTGGGGGGTAGAAATGAGGTGAAGAGAAACACTGCTGGTCAATCTCCAATGAAATGTCAGGAGCTCGTGCTGGGGAAGTGCCAGCATGAAGCACTGCACCAGTGGCTTCTGAAAGCTGCTGCAAAAAAAACATCCCACACAAACTGGGACTGCCCTGTGTGGCTGCAGCCCTCTGAGCAGAGATGAGCCCCTGCACAGCTCCTTATTCAAGAACACCTGTGCTACAGACACAAACTCCCTCGTGCCTGCTCAGAGCATGCCCACATGTTTCACTTCCTCGACATAAAAGAGAAGGTCCTGTGGTAATACCACACCTGTCCAATACCACACATGTGCCTCCTCTTCGTGTTGCCCACTCTGGAGCCACACAGACCATTGAGTTGCTCCCCAAAAGCATCCTGGACCACAAAGGATGGTGAGGTTCCCTTTGTCGTCATCCCATCAGCATCTTGGCTACATAGGGATTTCTGCTGTGATGGGCACAACTCAAGTCCTAAAGAAGGTCAGTTGGTACCACAGCAAAATCAATCCACTGCTGATGTTGTCTATTGCATAATTACATTACCTTTTTCTTTAAAGATGCCTCCATGTTCTGGAGACATGATTGTAGGCCTCATACAGAGTATAAGTGAATGCTGAAGGCTGAGGACAGCTTCCATTTAGCTGTCATTGTCTGTAAAATGTCTTTTTCCTTCCTTCTGTTGAACAAACATTTAATGTTCAGCTTTCTTCCAAAAAATGATTTTGTCCATCTAACCATTCACCTCCACACTCGCTCTTCTGAGTAAATGTAAGAAAAGCGCTTCAAGCGCTTCCTTGTCAGGGATCATATATGAACATTTTCACCCTGAAAACAGTTACTGCCATAATTTCCCTGAACAGAGAGCCAAGGAACACTGAAATCACTCAAGTACCTAACTTCCAGAGGAGAAAGGAAAGGTTATTTTTGAGGTTCAATAGTAAGATTTGATAAGAAATAATAAAAATCTTGACCAAAATCTGATGCTGAAATCTGAATGAGAATTTCTTTTGGTGAGTGTGATGCAGTGGGCCAGGCTGAGGAATCATCAATGTCCTGCTCACCCTTCACTTCCACTCTGGGTGAGATGTGCACCATACTTTTGCATCCTTTATCATTCTCTCAGAAGTGGAAAGGGATGGCCACACCATCCCTTTTGCTGCCACTCTGACTGAGAGGGTTGAACTCCTGCTCAAACATGAGCCCTCTTTTTTCAGTGCTGCTAATGTATTGGGTTCTGCTTTGGCCCCATGGTAAGTCCACCAGCTGCCTCCACATGCAGGAAGCTCATGAGCTGAGGTGGGCCAGACATTGAGACTAAGTCACATCTTTATTTACATCATTTGAGAACACTGTATTTATTTCCAGTCAGCTCATTAGAGTGAGCCCACAAAGAAACACATGACTGGAATGACCCTTACATGGGCAACTCCTGCTCTTCATCACACTCACATCTTTCATCCTGCTGAACCTAATTGTTTTCAACCAACAAAAAAAAATCCCTTTCTCCATTACCCTTCTCTAATCACTCTCTCCACCTGTCCTTGAATTGCATGAGGTCTTGAGAAAGGGCTGTCACTTTTCTGGGAAGCTTCATGTTTAATGTGCCAGAAAGAGGTGTCAGCATAAGGCAAATTATAATGGAAAGAGCCATCTTTCCACTGTTTAAAATGGAAAAAGGAAAAGGTACTAGAGTTTTGGACTGAAGGCATAGGAGATATCCATATAATACCACGAAACATATCAGGAAACATTTCTGTGCAGTCATCCATTAAATGACAGGCACTCACGCGTGCATTATGCACGCTGCTAACTATGCCTTGTGTGATAGCTCACCACGTGGTACACCAGCTCCCAGAAGGACCAAGTGCTTTCTGCTTCCACCACATCCACTCTGAGTGTTAGACAGCAGTCACAAATTCAACCTTGGTACCATAGTGTGAGTACTTAACTATACCCCACAAGGCTGATGGATTATGTCCTCAACCAGCTCTCTTTTCACTTGGAGAACCAAGGTAGAGCATAGTTACATCAGTGAAAGGAGGAAGACTTATAGATCTGCTTTAGCAACAGGTTCAGCTTCCAGGAGTGATGGGCTTTGGTTTGCCTGACACAGCTGCAGTTCACACTGTGGGGAAGAATGCAAAACAGCATCAGAGGTTTGCTGTGATCCTATCTTGGTTCACTGCATGAAAAAATCTTTGAATTTGCTTCTGACACTGGTTGGAAAGGAGTAAGAAGGAGGGGCTGCCTGCTGTCCTTGCCAACTTATGTCAGCTCTTCCTGCAAAAAATGTTGAGCAGGGTGAGAAATATGCTCTGTGATCACAGGGGCCCTTGATAGACAAAACAGCATCACACTGATTCTGGCTGGGTTTTTTTCTTTTTCCTGTGCTCTAGCAACAGGGAGTATTGAAACAGCTTGCTAAAACTGCAGGGCTTTCACATCATCAAGTTAGGACATTCCTTCTTTCTTAGTGATATAATTGAATTGTTTACTTAGGGACATGCAATTTCTTGGTACTGACCTTGTCAGGTAGTGGGGGTCTGGTGCAGAGCATGCCATGTGACAGAGCAGGATGATTTTGCACTGAGAGTTAAAACTCCTCTCCACGTTCTGAATTTGTGCATGGGCACCTGGCTACCAATTTGTAATTTGTCCTTAGAAATCAGCACAGACAATGCAGTTTCTCCATTAAATTAATATGAAGTTAGTATCAGGTCCAGAAAAGAAGTTCTAAAATTACTATCATTTTGAACAAACACAAGGAGAAAGGCACTGAACAGTCACATTTGCTCATGTAATAAAATCTACTGCCTTAAGTCAGGAAACCACCCATCAATTTTCTATCCAAAAGTTGGGTGCAAGGATGAGCTCCAGCTGTTCAGCTCAGGCATATGTGACAGAGGAGAGAGACAGGATGTGGAGGAGGATTTGTGAGGTGGCTGAAGGGTAGCACCTACGGGCAAAAAGAACTTGCTGGATGATGGCTGGACAGATTGCTAGGTTTGGTACACAGGGATGCTTTCAGACTGCAAAAGGGGCAAGATTAGATGAGTGCATTTGCATCTAAGGACTGTGGGTGTTTTGCAAAGATCTCTAACTTGGAGGCTGTGCAGCAATGGAGCAAATGCAGTTAAAAATTCCCTTTGTAAAATCTGTGTTTGTGCCTTTTAGGCACATCATCTCTCAAGGGGTTACACAAACAAGGTATAATTATGAAGAATCACAAAAACAGGAGTATACACGAAGCCTGAGCCACCATTGCCTGAGATGTAGGCAAACACATGTCAGAATTTAAACCCTGAGAGGACGCTCAGAGTCAGAGGTGTGACCCAGGGAATAAGTGTCACAGGATAAAACCCATGGCAGTGAGTGGACACCAGCCAGGTCCTTTTGGCTTTGAAATTCTTGGGATCCAGCAGCCTGGACCACTTACTGACACACATGTGAATGAGGGTGCTAAGAAATTGGACATACGATGTCTTGACCACCTGTTACACAGCTTGTGAACATCAGTCTCCACAACAGGCCAAAGTAGTGAATGCTTTTCTCATTCTTCCTGTTTTTCTCTATCTCTAGATGGAGACACTGAGGCAACAAGCTGATTTTGCGTATGTGGCACTTTAGGCAGCAGAGAGACTGAGGATGGGAATATGCCATATGTCCCTTCAGAGCAAGGTTTGATCCACTGGGCCCTGCTGATTTCACATACCCTTTAATATAATTATTTGCCTTACATATTGAAGAAGGACCTCTAAAGCTGTTTCTTAATTTGCTGTAATTAAATGCCTGGCATCAGAACTTCAAGAGATGTAGAAGAAAAAGACACACCTATCCATGAAATGAGCAGATCTGGATGCTGCAGGGAGAAAAGATAATCTGAAAGATATTAACTGCGCCTAACTGTTGGGCTAATCTTCCAATATATGCATTTTTAATTGCCTGAATGACAATGGCATTCTTGATATCGCATGCATCACCAAAGAACGAAATGGCTTGCAGCCACTCCATCAGATGAGACAGAAGCAAACTCAGCATTGTGAATTAAAATAGGATGGGATGACAAAAGTCCATTCTCAGTCAAAAATGAACAACCTCTTGCCTGTGGGTTTCTGTGTCTATCAGGCCAGATTTCACAGCAGCAACCAGCAGAGTCTGCGAAGATACTTCTAGAAATATTAGGTTAAATCAAGGAGGGAGATGTAAAACCTCATGAACATTTATCAAATAATTAATCTCAGACAGCAGTTAACAAAAAGTCGTCATGACAGGTGATCATCCAATTTGGTGTTCCTTTCATGAGAAAACTAAATCATAGGCCACCTCTTCTGTAAGAAATGTAAACACTTATTTAATATGAGCGGGACAGGAAAGAAGTGTCCATCTTTCATGATGCACTGGCTTTACAGTGTGCAGACTGGGAAAAAATGTTTTGAACATCTGTCTTGATCTTTCAGATTTATTTTCTTCATTTTCTGACCTTTACATCTGCAGTTTTTCCATTCATCAGCAATGGATTTGTATGAGAGCAGAAGCTGCTGCCTGACCTCAAAGGCAGAACAACAGTAATACTTATATGGCACTTTAGTGCCACATATGTACACAGATATCCATCCTGGAGGCTGCTGGAAAAATGTTTCTCCTGGATTGATGCTTGTGCAACCCAACAGGTTCCTCTTCCTTGATGCCTCTGATGGTATCAAGCCACTAGACTTGCTTTTCTAAGCTTTTCAGAGCCCCAGATCCATCCTGCAACACAGCAGGGTTGACTCCTGTCTTTAATTAACCCAGACTCCCAGATTCCATGAGCCTGCCATTGTGCTACCTTCTCCTGTTCTGTAGGAATTAGCCCATGGTCACATAGACACTTATTCTAGCCCACTCACATACCCTGAGTCTCTGGCCTATTTCTATCCCTGTATCCCCACTATGCAATTCATACTGTTCTTGCCTCACAAGCTCTGGCAAAGCCTGTCATAGCCCTGCTTGGGTCTCATCCCCATTGGTTGTTCAAAGGCAGCATTTTATTTCACATTTTCTAGAAAGACAAAACTTTCAGAAGAGGGAAAAAGGCACAGACAGACTGTATGAATTTTTCTTAGGATTTCTTATTCCTCCAGTCCTCCTGCATTCCTCCCTCTCCGGCTCTGCAGCTACTAGATTGAGATTTGTCCCCGAGTATCAATCATTTATTAAGTTTTCCATCAAGTAGCCTCATGAAGGTCACATCTTCCCTGCCTCCCTTTATGTTTAAGACCCTTTATGAAAGCAAGAAAAGCCATTTCATTTATCTTCCTTAAAAATTAGCTAACTGCTGCAGTGCCCAGCAGTCAGTGTGTCTGTGCAGAGACCACTGCTGACCACAATATCCAACATCCCATCTTGCAACAAGGGGTACAATTTGCCACTACAGGAACAATTTGGTGCTCATCAACAGCAGTATTTGCAGGAAGATGTGCACCTCAACTTGAAAGCACTGTGCAATAGCACAGATCTCATACTCAAGAGAACTCAATACAGTTAAAATGCGTGCAATGTCCTGCTCTAAGTTGGCTAACTTGAACTTCCAAGCCTTACATCATGTAGTGTCTTGACCTGACAGATGAAGGTTTTCCAGAACCAGATCCAGCTGTAAACGTGCTATTATATTGACTTCCCATTTTTTTCAGTTGGTTGCTACATTCTCTCTGAAGCTGCTTGTATGAAATACATACAAATCCAATAACTATACTACATTAAAAAAGCAAGAAAAGGAGGAAAAGTAAGATAATCACTTTCTTTGGACAATTGATTCCTTTAGGATGTTCCATTTAAATGAACAATGTCAGTCTTCTATGCAACAGAGGTTTAGTGAGGGTCTGACACTGTACTGAGAAGCAGAACCTTGAGAGCTTTTACGTTTTTTAGCAGCCAGTTTCCAAAGTGCTACTTATATATTTGGAACGAACTATGCTCAAAGTCAATCATCTGAAGAAAAAAAAAAACACAGGAGAGAATAAACAGGGTGGTTAAAAAATACGAATTTCTTCCACATGTACTGGTCACATTTGTTGAATTCTAACATACAAATATCAGTTACTCTCGCAACACTTCGGTGAGGAGAGTTTAAGTCCATTTTAATTCAAATATATTTTGCTACTCAGCTGGGGCCTGTTGAACCCCAAGTGTATGTTAGAGCAATCCCAAGGCTGCTTCCTTCCACAGAAGAAAGCTTCAAGGGGCACATTTGTGCCACATCCCAGTGGCCCAAATCTCACCACTAAGATTGGGCTTACATGAAAGGCCAGAGCAGAGGCTATTTCCAGGGGAATCAGCTCCTCCCTATTTAAAGGATCCTTTGATCTACAAGAGAAATCTAACAGGAATTTAGCACAGCTAATAGTCAAGTCTTTGATCTTCCCTTTGGAGTTTCACCAGCTGTCAGACAGCCTGAACCCCTACTTGCAGCAATATGAACCAGAGATTTCTCCCTTGTACAGTGATTCTGCCACCTCCATAGATTGATCAGTTTTGTTCCTACTGACTTTACTTTTGGGTCATTTTTCCCTTGAAACCTTTTATTAGAAAATTGACCTTCCCTTCAGTCTCACTTTCACATCTTTGTCAAGGTGGTAGATATTGCTACTGACGTGGCAGGTAGCCCACTGTGGCAGGACATAGAGTCTGAGGGCATTTACCTTCTAAAGAAGATCCTGCATTCTTTCCAAATCTAAACAGGTTTAAGTTAACAGACGGATGTATCAAGACTTTGATGACAGATGCTAGTGCCAACCTCATATTCTATTTCTGCATGAAAATATTTGCTCTTAATTAAATTTACTGTGCAAATTAACAGTGGAGGCACACAGATTTCTAATTGGGTCATTGAAAGACAACTTTACATCAAGTTGAGAAGTCTGCATGCTTGAGGAATATTGGGGAAAAAAAACCCCAAATATTTTCTAACTGTGATGAGTTAGAAAAAGAGGAAGTGTGTTAAGGATGTTAGTCTGTACCTCTAAATGCATTTGACAACCTCGTTACCTAAAATGGTGGTTCAGATTATCAAAGGAAAGGCACCAACAGCTTTGGTATACTGGTCAGTAGTCAACTGTCCAGATACTAAGCATGTCTTGACCCTATGTGTTGTTTTACCTACAGGTGGAAGTATTTTACAGCAGTATTTCCCAATCATATTGCACATGAGAACTGAGAATGTTTAAACAGCATTTTGGTCCAGCTTGTTTTCCCCCCCTCAACACGTTCCTCTCTTGAAGGGCTACTGCCAGCCCCTGACCCCACTGATAGCATGGTGATGGACTGACCTAATCCTATTCCTATCCAGATCCCTCTATCTTTCCCCATCTGGTTCCAGGATATCAGTGCAGCTTCACTGCTTCCAAGTTTTATAAACTCCAAATAAACTTAAAGCAATAAACAAAGTCTGTTTTTTTATTTCAGTCTTTCACAGTCTGCAGAGCTCCCACACAGCCAACAGCCCCCTAACATCACCATGCAGAATGGAAAAAGCAGACAGCCAAGAGTCTTCCCACATCGGACTCAACCTTAGATTGACCCTAGAAACAGGTGTTTTTAGTACTTGTCCTCCTGAAAAGCTCTCATCCCTGTGTAGTCTCTGAAGATGAACACCACTTTCAAAGGTCCACACACAGGCTGAGACTGCTCATTAATTCCCTCCTGGTCCACACAGGGAGTCCCAGGCAGATTACATTGAAGTTAGCTGAATCTCAACAAGATGACCTGGAAATCACAGCAATAACCTTCTCCACCCAAGCTACAGAGATCTGTTGGTGGCACTGGATGTGCAGCCTGCTGGCAGCACCTGAAGGCACTGTTTCTTTGCTTTGCTCCTTGATGCAAGTGGTGGGAACCAGTGGAAAATCAGAAATGTCAAATTGGGTATCATAAAACCTCATTTACTGTCAAAGACAATTTGTAGTGCATCAAGATGAGGACTACTTCCCACCAGGAAAATATCACAGACTGCTGAATTCAGCAAAATAGATGCAACTATTTCTTTATCCAAGGGTACAATCCAATCCCAGCATTGAGGATCAACCCCACAGACAAATATTAGCCTTAATTTTGGTTTAATAGCCAGGATCAGCTACCATAAGTTTCAAAATTGTTCTCTTGAAACGCACAACTAAACTGGGTAGGAACAAGTCCCCAACAGCACTTATTTAAATAATCTTGCTGACAGATCTGTTCTTTTCTCAAAGTTTCCAGTCTGCACAACAGATCACAATATGAAATCAGATACTGTCACTGGGCTCTGATAAATGGGAACATAAGGACTAAACACTCCCTTTCCATATGAATAAACACTCCAATTCAAACTGCACCATTCTCATTGTTCATGCTGTCACCAAAATCCTGCAGGCAGCATTACAGCCTAGTAATTGAGCAGCACCCATCATTACTCACTTCACGAGTAGATATAGATTTTCAGCTCTCATTTACTGATGAACATGTTCCTGATGTTATAATCTTTTCTAAAAGCTTCTGCTTGAGTTATACCTACTGGATTCAAAAGGAAATTTTGCATCCCTGCCTATGAATTACTGGCAATATTTTCATTGTCTCTGAGACATTTAGGGAACAAATTTCCCTTTAATTTTAAGACTGCAAGCAAAGGAGGAGCTACTACACTAATAGGCTAATTTTTGCAGTGTTTTAATGACTGTCTTTTAAAAACTTACAACTCTCTTCCAGTCTGAATTTGTTGAGCTGCAAGTTCCATGTCAGTGGAGCTTGCTAGATTTCTTTCTGTTTGATCCAAAAGACAAAGTAGATACTTATGAAATCTAGTTCCATCATTCATCCTTCTTCTGCACAAATGGAACAGATCAATGCCCTAGTTACAGCCTTATTAGTAGATAAGGCCGATTTCCAAGACTTTTGCTTCAATATAGTTCTGACAGTTCTTTTCTTCAGTCTCCATCTTTGCAAAAACATTTAGGGTGGAATCTACATTCATTTTCTAGATGCTTTTGTCTACTTCCAGAGTACACTTCTAGCTAAAAGAGGACACAGGCAATAAAACAATGATTATGCCAGATTCAGAGATTGAGAATTTGATAATCTGACATAACCCAAAATACAATCCCTGCCTTACACTTATATGGCTTTACTGTTCTGCTCCACTGCACAGTGTGGAAAGCCATGGGTGTAAGCCAGCAAACATCTAAGCAAAGTCAGATCTGGTGCTGTTTGTAACCAGGGGCAGCGAAGCCAGTTTGTGGTTGTTCTGTGGCCACTGTGTTCTGGCTTGGTTTCCCTCAGATCATCTTCAGTCATGCAGAGATGATTTAATTCTAAGGACCAAGAGTGATTCCTGACAATGAATCCATGGAGACCAGAGGGCTGGGAAAGTGGAGGTAAATACCAGAAACTGAAGGTGCTACAAGAAACCTGCTTAGCCATTAACTGCGGAGGACACTGGCTGAGACCAAGCCAAGGAGGGATCAGTTGTCTTGAACATGATCAGTTCTCTCCTCACTTACCTATACTGTCACTCCATCATTGTTTCTCATGTGGACTTCAAATGATTTCTGTAGTGCCCCTCAGAGTCGCTACAGCATGATATTCTGCCATCTGTTAAATAGAAGTGAAAGTGAGGTTTAAGGACAAGAAATAGCTCCAAGGAATATGTTCCACTTACAGAGAAGGGAGGGGAAGAGGCAAGGGGGTACATGGGAGTCTGCCCATGAAAAGTCTAGATGAAGGGACAGGGATTAATTTACAACAGCACATTTAGTGCAGTGTGTAGTACCAAAGTCAAGACACCAAGTTCCCCAGGAGGTTTAACACAGGACAGTACAGGGGCTTTCAGAGCTCTTGGAAAAGGCTCATACCCATAGCCCTGTTACTGCAGATAAACCTAAAGGAGCAGAGGGGTGGCTATCACGACACCACAGGATCCTATTTTCCCACAACTTGTGATTCTAGCTATTTGCTTCAGAAAGGCAGGAGTGGTTAGGCAGAGACAGGATGTTACCAAGGGCAGCATGAGAAGATGATTATGCTCTGCAGAACACAAGGGACTGCAGGTAATTACTGCCTGTGGGACCACAAGGATTTAGCTATGGACAGAGGATATGGAAAATTGCAGTGTACTTTAGAAGACACGTTATTTCTCCTGAATCCATGATAGTTCGTATTAAGTAAAGTTATAAATTGAAGTCCATAATCTTGTCTTTCAAGGGTATTTTGTGCTCTGCCCTGAGGACTAAGACTGAGAGGGTAGAGTCTGTTTTGTGACAAACCACCTGTCTCTGATGATGGCATGTTTTTGACCTTAACTGTTTACAAGAGCTTGGTAGGGGGTGGATGGTGATGAGGGTGGTGCAGCAGGAATGGCTGGTTTTATCATACGGTTTCTGTAAGATTAACTGCTGCTTTGGATGAAGTTTTTTGCTCTCTTGGAATTGTCTCTTCTAAAAACATGCATGAATTATTCCTCATTAATATGTGCCTGGTGACAGCAAGTAGGAACATGACAGAGTTCAGCAATGCAGCAGTAAACCCACCTGCAGACATCTCTTCCCCAGTCCTCCCTCTGATGAGGTGTTAGAGCTCAAGTTCTGAAGCTTTTAAACTTGGAGACAAGCTCTGGAGTCAGGAGGTGTGAGAGAGAAGAAATAAGAGTTGAGCAGAGAGAAGAAAACTGTATCTTCAAGACTGAACATCCTGAGATTCCTAAGATTTGTTCATTTACCATTTATCATGGCCAAGCACAGATCAAATCTGCCACATGGATCATCCCCCTAAGTCACTTGTCATCACAGAGAATTTCTACTGCTGCTGCTGAAAAGACCACCCTGAGAAGGTTAAGGAAGGCTGGTATTTTCCTGAGAGAAAGTCAGAATTGCCAGTCAGACAACTGCATTTGTGTTCCTAGCCTTCTGGAGACACCCAACACCATATAAATATCATAAATATACACAGAGAAAAAGATTAATGATGTGAGAAGGTGGGTTATAAACACAGATAAAGTCAAGAGCTAGACCACAAGTCAATCTTGTGAAACAGGACTCTAATTTTGCTGGAAGATGAATTGCAGCTACTGTGAAGCATCAAGTTTTAAATGCTTCGGGGATATGTGTTTTGGGTTAGGTGGCCCTGGCATCAGTAGGAAAATTAAATGTTATTTATATATCAGAACATGGATTTTACTTAGAATTGGAGGTCAGCTATTACTCTGCAAAGGAACTGATGACCAGACAGCAGTGTGTGTGTATGTGTATATACAATGGATAACAAACTCTCACAACTTCCATAATATTTAACCTATTACAAGGTACTTGGAAAAGCTCCTTTGCAGCAGGTAAGGAGGAGAGCTAGGAGAGAAAATGTTGATATTGGCCTGGATTATTAAGATGTCTTCATCACAGTTTCTAAACAATTCTGTTATTGCTGCTTTTGAATGAACCGCCTAAAAAGAGAGCCATTCTCCAGCTGAGGCACTCTGCACCACAGCAGTCCTTAAAGCAAGATAAATTTTTATCTTTTAGAAAAGCAGAAGCACCAGGGGTAGAGAGATGTCAGAGCTGCTCAGCCCTTCTCGCATGGGCTCCATCCTGGGTGACAGCAGCCACGGCAGCTGCAGCTGCTTCCTGTGCAGGGCTGTGTCTGCTCAAATGAGAAGTGGCTGAGGCTTCATATCCCTGTGACTGCAACGCCAGGGGACAGGATGGTTGGCAAAGGGGGCTGTCAAAGGACATGACTGCAGGCTTCTGATGAGAAAGAGACTCTCTTCTTTTTAGGGTTTTACAGAGAAATGCCACAATGAGTTGAGTTTTCTGTCTTTGACTCACTCTGAGGCAAGTTTGGATTAGCGCTAGTGCCTGAAGGAAAGCTAAGACAAACCCAAATCCAAACCCTGACCAGCTTAAATACTGATGTATGTGGTGATTTACACCTCTGCAAATACGACATCATGTCTCTCTGCATGCACATCCTTCTGCCAGAGGCAGGGGGTTTTTACCATCATGGTACACGGAAGTAAATAACTACACAAGGCACTGAAGAGTAAATCTCCCACCCTACAGCACCAAAGAACATGGAGACAAGATGAATTTCAGCCCAATATCTCTCCACAGGATTTTTCTCATAACAAGAAAAATTCCGTAGTGTTTTGGTTACTATGCCTTCATGCATACCTCACTTTTCTTGGGAAACTCTGCTTCCTGGATTCCATTCTGAATTTTGTGGTTCTTTTTCTCCTCTGCAAATTTCTCTCAAGGTCTATTAAAAAAATTCCTCACAGTAACTAGTTGTATTTGATGCCTATCTCAGATACAGCTGCAAATACAGCTTGGAAGCAGATCTCAGGGAAGTTCAGACTAAATGTTAGGAAAAGATTTTTCACTGAGTGGGTTGTCAGTGGAACAGACTCCTCAGAGAAGTGGTCGTAGCACTTAGCCTGCCAGAGTTCAAGCAGCAGCAGAACTATGCTCTGAGACATATGGTTTAGTTTCAGGTAGTCCTGTGAGGAGCAGGGAATTGGACTCAGTGACCCTCATGGGTCCCGTCTAACTGGTGACATTCTATGATTCTATGGTTTTCCTCAGAAAGGAGCAGACCCTGACTCATCACCCATCCCTGCCAGTGGAAATACTTCACTGTCAGCTACCTCTGCATTTCATTTGCAGCATGTAAGACTCAACATTGCTCTACCACAGTTTCAGCCCAGAAAATGCCTGATGCCTGCTAAAACTTGATAAAGATTTGTAGTAGAGATAAATAAGATGAGCCCAAGTCCTGAGTGACACCTGTACGTGTGCTCCAGCATCACATCGATGCTGCGCGAGTTCTGACAACCGTATCACCGAGCACACCATGGCAGTGCTGATCTGCCCGGCACCACTTCCAGGAATGCTCCGCACTCCCAAACAATCTCCCTCTTGCCTCTGAGTACGATGGGACGGACAAACCGACAGAAAGCTGCGCCCGGAGGAGCCGCAGCACCGCTCCGTGGTGACAGGTCCCTCTGCAAGTAAAGGACGCCAGCTCGCCCTTTTTAAATGCACGGCTTAAGACCACACTTTGTGTGGCACCAAGAAAAGCTGTTTTCACGCCGTTTCGAGGCTTTGCTCGGCTCCCTTCCCTCCCCTTAGATCGAGTCCCTCTGGGTGCAAGCAGCCCTCACTCCCCAGTTTTAAAGCCCCTACACCAGAGTACACAGCAGTGATACAGATATACTTTTTCATAATCCTATGCCTGACTGGAAAACACAGCCAGATGAGCTTAATCCTTTGTGAAACAAAAAATACTGAGGGACAAAAAGAAAGTTAAATTTACCAATAAATTTCTCTTTCTGTCTTTACAAAATTTTTTTCATTCCTGACATGTAAATTAGAGAAATATAGGATCACTCCTCAGAAAAGATCTGTGATATGACTCAGTTTGTTTCTAGGTAGCTTATATGTCATTATGAATCCCAGAAGTACTAAATTCAACTAAATGATCACAGTCAGTGCAGGTAGATTCATGTCACAACAACATAAGAGTGTTTTAAGAAGTTTCTGCTATGGATTACATCTTGAAAATTCGAGAGTCTATATCTAAAGCCCCAAATGTTTACTGCTTGAATAGATGGCAAGAGTCAACAGAAAGTTAACTTTGTATATGACACATGTTCTTGACTGTCAATATGGAAAAAGCTTGTAATGAAACATGGAAATATAATCAGGAAGTTATTTTATAAAGCCATATTCCTGATCTTTATTATCTTACAGTTGTTTCAACAAAACAGCCAGGAGAAGAGTCACAGTAAACCAACTTGTGCATGGGATTTGAGCACTGGCAGCCAGCATCTGCAAGTTGAGTGCTCGTGCACGCAAAAGAGAGGTGACAAAATAGTTTTTAGATGTGACTTACTGAGGGCCTTTGGTGAATTAACAACACAGTACAGACAGAAATTTTGACTTAGAAGCCACGAATCCAGCTGTCAAAAGATGTGGTCTGCTTCCTGGAATAGTCACGCTGAACAAGAACTGTGTCAGTCCTGAATCCCAACAGCTGCAGAGGTCCAGGGCCATAGTACGGGGATATGTTTCATCACTCAACTTCCATTTTGTTTTAAACACCTAAACAGTCTTTATGATATCTCTGCAAACTGAAGACAAAATGATCTCTCAAGAAAAGTTTATCAGTGGTTTTCAGCCTGTGAACTGTGGACTCATCAGGACTGGCGCTTAATTTTAAGAGTCGGGGGGGGAAAAAAACCAAACACAAAAATAACAAAACACAAGAAAATCTAGTTAAACATCGAGAGCCTTAAATTCACTATTTGGGACCTGCACTTCTGTTGGCAGATATGTGAGCATTAGCAAATCAGAAAAATGCTGAAAAAATCACCAAGCTGAGATATTAAGGGATCAACATGATTTCCTAATCCTCCATTTTATTCCCTAATTCACTCTTGAAATAGAAGAGCCTTCATCTCAAATGATGTCACTGCAGCAGCAGCTCCAAGCCAGGTTGACAACTGGCCTTGCAAAAAACCCTCTCAGTCAGAAATGGTGTGAATTAGGTCAAGGTTGAGATAATGCAGAGATCAGGAAATGGAGCTTCTAAGTAAGCCAAAAGCCAAGTGCTAATGGCCACGGGAGCACTATATAATGAGTTCTTAAGAAGAACAACACATAACTAAGCCATATATTTCCTCACTGGCAGTCAGCTGCATGTTGATGATTTAATAAAGTTACAAGGCAGAACACAGAAATATCTAATCTCCAGAGAACATCATTAGTGAAGACAAACTACATTTCACAATGCTGCCATTATTTTTGCTAGCATCTCATTAATCATATAATGGTCATTACTCATTATTTGCTTAGCCTGGGCAGAGTACACAGCTGTGCAAAAATACTCATATTCACAGAATCACAGATTCAGGTGGTCCCTGCCCCACAGAGCTAACAGAACTGTAAATTTGTCTCTGCTGCTAGTGACTGTCAGGAGTTTGCATAGGAGGAAATACTGCCTATGTCCTTTTTCATGGGCAGTTCAAATGGATGTTAACCTCTGCTGTGATAAATTGAAGATGCTGTAAGATTTCCAGGCAGTGAGGAGTAAAATCCTCTGCCAGATTTGGAGAGAAAGAAAGCACTGCCCTCAAATACCAGTGGGGGACTGAAATTGTCTGAAAAAGGTCGTAGAAAATAAAGCTCAGTTGCAACTTGATGGTCAAATATACACAGGCTCTCAGGGTGTCTATCCTTAGCAACAGGCTCACCTCAGCAATAGAGGAACGAGATACTGGTCCGCAGGCACTGCTGCTGGTAAAGGCCATTTACTGTATTAATGGCCCTCACTCAAACACAAGCCTTGAAAAAACATTAACCCTTGTCCTCTGAATAAACACAGCAAGGTGGAAAGGGTTATGCAGTTCACCAGCTGAGAGGTGCCAAAAACGGAGACTGCAACACAGTCTTCCCATGATGACCTGGGAAAGTGTAGGTGCATTCACATCACAAGGATGTGACATTTCACTCATGACTTACTCATCCTCCCACCACCCAGAGGTAGGGTCCATGTGGATCCACACTTAACCCTGAAGGGAAACTGAGGCAAGGAACACACATTGCTCAGTAGCTGCTCCTTGTGGCCATACAGTGCTTGTTTTAACCGAACACCATGTGGAGGTGGCATCTCTGTGTGGGAATGAATGAGTGAAGGAAGAAAGTAAGGAGGGAGGGAGGGAGGTTCAGAACTAAACTAATTTCATAGCCATCTCCTGCAGTCTGTGAATCTGCTGGGCTAGTTCTGCATCCCAGTTTATCCCAGTGTGACTCCACAGCCAGCAGCAGAGGCACAGAAAAAAGCAGGGTGATAATTCAGTCTCCTGCGGTGCTGGTGGGGGGACCCTGATTACAGCACTCACTTGGTGCACGACATTGTCTCTAGGTGGGTGTGAGACTTGCTGTGCCTTTGTAGATCAGTGGCACAACCTCACATTTTTTAACAGGGGAAAAGAAGTCCTTTTTTTTTTTGTGTGTGCCCTTACATCATCTGAGGAGCAATTGACCAATCCATGTAACAGTTTTCTAAAAGCATTTCGCCTGTGGCAGATATTCAGGACAGAAAATCAGTCTGGGTAATTAAATAATTGTCAAAGTTATAAACAATTGCAAATGGATCCTAATGAGGTAACTCATCACCTCCCATGCCACAGGCCAGGAGCGCTCCTGCAGGAGTTCTGTGGGCCCTTCCCCACTGCCAGGAAAAGTGCTCTCAGCAGAGGCCTGTTTCCAGAAGAGCAAACTTCAGCATGGGTGATATGTCTGCTACAGGACACCAGCTTTCCTGTGAGAAACAAGGTTCAGTCTCAGCACAGAAAAAGAAGACCAAAGTGTGATAAAGCAACTCAGATTCCCAGCAGCTCTCTCATCACTGGGGCTTGCAGGAGGCCAGGAACCAGCAGTGTTACTGGCACAGCCATGGTGCTCCCACCGGCAACTGATTCAGTGGTGAGCATGGAGCTGGTGGCACAGACCAAGGGCACAGCCCCAGGCACACTGGACCTGCACTGCTGGCTCTCTGCTCCCCACCAAAATACATGTATAAGGGCTTGCTCCAGATATGCACAAGTCCAGAAGGCATGCATGCTGCCTGCACAACATTGGTGCTGCTCCTGCATCACAGGCAGAAAACCAACCGTTCTCTTCTGCTGCACTTACCCTTATTTTAGATGGCCAACTCAAATTTTGATGATGAAATCATCCTTTTCACCAAAGCGAGAGACTGATGGCTGTGTTGCACCAAAAGCACTGTTAGGTAAAGGGTGAGGGTTTCCCCTACCTGTTCCCACCACTCACTCCATCATACAAGACAAAAAGACTACAGCTGCTATTTTACCCCCATAAAGAAGCAAGGAAAGGAGGACCCTTGTGCTGTGTTCTTCAGTTCTGAGGCAAAAGCGAAGGGCTGTCCAATACAGACCTCCAAAAGATGCATTGAAGAACAACAGCTTTCAGAGAAGTTTTGGAGATCTGCTGCCAAGGAGCAGCTGCCTTCCTCTGAGAACAGTGCCCTGGAGAGCCACAGACAGCTCCACAGCAGGTTCAGAAGGGTGACTACACCACTGGGAACATGGGGCAGGTGTCCTTGTTGGAGGAGAAGAGAGAGAATATTTTATCTTCATCTCACCTTAAGAATGAGTAATCAAATGTGCTTAGTTTTTAGAATCATTTTGAACATTTGCCCATGTCTAGTGATTTACTTACCTCAACAGGTGTTTCTCTCTTTCCCCAGGAGGCCTCCAATGTCTTTCTCTGCAAGTCAAGGAATATCCACTTTCTTCTGTGATTCAACAACTCCATGTCTCAGCTCTGAGTTACTGGTGAGATTCCACATCACAACAAAACATAGTGATTACCCTGAGGCATCCTTTATAGGATATAACATCCAGGCCAGGAAAAAAGCTAAGTTTCCTTGTAGATTGTCCTGTCCAGAGGATGTTTTCTAGTCTTTTTACATCATATTTTCCTGAGCTGTGAGGAACTATTTAGCCTTTACTGTATTTTTGCCCAGGAGAGCTGGAAATAAAGTAATTGTTCTACAGAGAGTGCACAATATTTTCTAAAGCACAGTCAGCACATAAATGCAAGCCTTTAAATGAGAAGCCCACTGAGTATTAAAGCAGTTGAGAACTGTGACCAGCTGCACCCTGGCTAAAAATCATCTGTGGAGTTCAGTCAGGAGTCATGATGCCCTATAACAGCAATGTGGAGAAGTCCTGATGTCCTATAATAGCAAAATGGAAACTTAAGCTGATTAGCCTTGGGTTTTTATTCCTGATGGATGAACATTAACTGTTCACTCACAGATAAAGGAGAACAAAAATATTATGGCTGGATCAATTGTATTTCATTAAAGTAACTTTCAAATTGCTGTTCAGATTAGAAGAGATGATATTGTGGCTCTGTGAGTCATCTGTATGTGCTTGTGAACAACTACAGGTACTCCCTTCCTGCTGATCCCTTTCAGCGTGATCCCTTCAAGGCAATCAGCCCTGCAATGGGAGCGAGCGTGGGCAGAAACCTCATTGATGGCAGCATGTGTACTTCAGTGGATTTGTTTCCTTCCTGTTTTAACAAAATAGGTAAATGTCACACCTTTACCCCCCTCCTTCCTGAATACATTTGGAAACTAGAGCTGAAAAGAAATCTGAAAATGTTTTCTAAGGAAAGCTGTGGAGAGAAAAAAATGATGTTGAATATGTCAGGGGAAAAAATAGCTTGTGTGGCAACAAGTTGTATTTATCTGTAAAATGAGTTGTTAAGAGGAAAAGAGGAATTGCCTCTGGGATATTTAAAACAGACAGAAGATGATAATCCAGTACCAAAAGAGCCAGCTGTTCCAATTGAACTGTGCTTTCTCATGGGGAGCAAGAAGTGTCCCAGTGCAAGGGACTTGAACATGTAGGTATGGTACAAATGTCACAGTACATATAGGATATGTACCCAAAACCAGTCTTTATCCTGAAGTGCCATTCCAGGCTTTGAAAGCTATCGATTCTCACAGCCTCCTGACTGAAGTGTTGGTCCTTTCAGCTCATTTTCATAGGGAAATCTGAGCTTCCAGTGCCGTGGTGTGCTCAGAGCCAGGTGTGTGCTCCAAGCCTCCCCCCTGCCCCACTCAGAGTTGGGGACATGCTTCACCAAATAGAAAAGGGGCAGCAGAATAACACAGATAAGCTCATTTGACTTATCTGATTTCTCCCGGTTGATGAATCACTCAAGTCTTCAATCAGCAGAGAGGGCAGTTCATGGGCATCCACCAATGGCTCTCCATTTCCACCAATGGCTCTCCATTGTCCAGGAGGGAGGGACCCATCACTACTGGAGGCTGTCACTGGCTGGCACATGGGACAGCCCCGAAAATTAAAAAACGGTTGAAAAAAAAGCTGCTGGAGGCTGTATCCATCAGCCCACCTAGAAAAGCTACCAACTGCCCCGGAAGACAAGCACCTGTGAAAGCCGCGTGCCAGTGGGGACGCCCCAGGGTTTGTCTGCCTGCCACAGCAAATTTCTTCCATCCTCATCCTCCTGCCTCGACTGACTTCAGGCTGAGCTGCGTCCCCTGCCCCGTGGCAGCAGGAGGAGGGACAAAGGGAGACAGGCTTTTCTGGACAGCCCAGAGATTTCCCGGGAGGAGCACCCCCAGCCAAAATAACACAATGGACCGTTTCAGGATGATCTTCCAGTACTTCCAGTCCAACTCGGAGTCTGTAATGAATGGGATCTGTGGGCTGTTAGCTCTGGGTAGTGTAAAGATGTATACCTCCTTTGACTTCAGCTGCCCCTGTCTGCCCCAGTACAACATGGCATATGGCTTGGGGATCATGTTCGTACCCCCAGTCATCCTTTTCCTGTGCGGCCTCATCCTCAACAGACAGTCCCTGGTGATGCTGGATGAGTGGAGACGACCACAGGGACACAGAAACAAGGACCTAGCTGTCATCAGGTGGGGTTTGCAGCAGGAGTGGCATCCCTCTTTTCATCTCCCCCTTAGCTGTCTCTCTCCATAGCCTTAATTCTACTGGTAATTAATTTTCTTGTCAGTTTATCTACTGAGACCTTTTCCCATGAGCCCGGAGGGGCAAGGGAGTGGCAAATGCATTTACCCCAACAGAAATGAAAGCAATCTCATCCCATCCCAGTAAAGGAGAGCGGGAGTTCCTCAACACCTGGATTTGTGACACCACTCTGGGAAACTATTGCTGCCTGCCCTGTCATGCACTCACAGGGTGTCTCCTGGGGCTTCCACGTGCAAAAAAAGATGAGGCGTTTCCACTTAATTATGTAGGTGTGTCATTTCTATCACAGTCATTCTTTATCAATAGCCTTGTAGTTTCCCTCCCTTCGTTGAGTTTTTACTGACTTACACTGATGGAAGGGAGAGAAGAATCACATTTCATTTGTTATATCAAAGTTTTATTCAGCACACAGGTTGGCTCAGAGTGCAACAAGAAAGACTGCAGAGAAAAGGGATTTTCTCTGATGAGAAAAAAAAGTGTGAATGTGGAAGACAAGGAAGAGCTGATAAGGATCTTTGCATGGGAGACATAAGTATACAGTCAAGGCAAGCATGTGGTGAAGGGACTGTGCACTGATTGAATGCAGGCAGCACACAGAGCACTGCCACGTGCTGGTGCAGGTTTCACTGGGAGACACCACCAACAAAGAGATTGCAGAGCACAAGAAGCATCAACTAGAGCAATGCTGGGGGAGAGTCCTGGGAGTCAGTTCCCTGGCTCCAAGAGGGCCACTTGACACAGAGCAGCCTGCATCCATCAAGCTCTGGATGAGGAGAAAGCTCTCAGTATTTACCCACTCACCTCTCTCTCTCTCTCTCTTGTCTCAGGTACATGTGTTCCTCCATCATGCAGCGAGCCATGGTTGCCCCTGTCGTCTGGATCATAGTCACCCTCCTGGATGGCAAATGCCTGATCTGTGCTTTCAGTGGCTCCATGGATCCTGAGAAGTTTGTGGGCTTTGCCAATGTCAGCCCAGTGCAGGTGGAGCAGCTGCTGGCCAAGGTGCCCTGCAAGGACAACGAGCTCATGAGGAACAACATGTCCCACAAGGCAGTGTCCAGGTACCTGCGCTGCTGGTCCCAGGTAGGTCACTGCTGGCAGGGCTCCTTCTATCAGTGAGGTGCCCAGACATGTGGCACCTGTTCCTGCTCTTCCTTCATTTGTCATTGCTTCACCATGGTCAGGCTGGGAGCAAGGCTGCCCTGTGCTTCTTTACGCCTCCAAATGTTACTACCCTCAGTGATAATCTCAAGTCACTCAGGTAGAGAAAATGAAGGAAACAATAGTTCAAGTAACAGAACTCTGTTTCTAGAAGAACCAGCAGCTTCTAAACCAAAATAATGAAAAGGAAGATGCAAGGAATGTTGATGTCTTCTAAGGCACTGTCCAATGTCAAAAGTTCTTTCCAACTGCTAACCTTGCAGACAGGATCTGCTGTTTTAAGGACAATGCAAGCTTAGATAAATGAAAACAGCTTGCTCAGGAATGATAGAACAGGATATGATGGGGAGTGGAGTCCTGACTGGCCTCTGCTCTTTGTATAAGAATGCCAGGTCAGGGATGAGGGCTGGTGGGAGGTCATTGAAAACAAGCCCTTCCTTCTTACCAAAGGGAGCTGTATATAGTCTGGGCTGTCTTCACTCTGCTGCAGGAACTCCTGAGCCTGGGGCAGTGTAGGTGGCAGATGAGGATCTCACTGGAAAGGAGAACCAAAGGAGAGCACTGAAGTCCCCTTTCCCTGGGGCAATTCCATGCTCAAAGCAAATGCCTGCCTGCTCCAGGCTAACCTTGCAAACAATTAGCCTTACTAAACAATTGATGGACAGATAAATACACTATATTCTCCGGAAGGAGATTACACCACCCCTCTGAGTGCAGTTTGGGGTGCCAGCATTCACAGGCAGATCAAGGACAGGAGTCCAGATATGCCACATCTCCCCTCCAGCCACACAAACTCCGTGTCTTACTTATAGATGCAAAGAGTTCATACCTTGTGTCTGTTTTGCTCACAGCTCACAGCTTATTTCTTATCATCCAGGCACTTGGCTGGAGCATTTTGTTGATCCTTATTGTAGCAGCTTTCCTTGCCCGCTGGCTCAGACCTTGCTTCAACCAGGCCGCCCTCCTGCAAGCCCGTCACTGGAGCAACTACATTGACATCGAGCAAAAGATTTTTGAGGAAACCTGCTGTGAGCACAGCCGTCTCTTTGCTCACAAATGCATCCTCCACTTCTTTGAAAGCATGAGGCAAGAGATCAAGCTGCACAGATTCAACTTCTCTAGGGAAGGAGAGGGGGATGAAGGAGAAGAAGATCTTCTGCAGGGCATCACAGATCAGGACCAGGTGAACAAACTTCTGAAAACATGGTACTATGAGAAACCTCCCCTGGATGTCAGCCAGGCAACCCAGAGGCATCCCCTGGGGCGAGAGAGGTCCCCTCTGTCCTCAGCAGACAGCCCCAGTACCCGCTCAAAGTTCTCCCAGCACACCAATGTGTAAAGGGGAATTTGTCCCCCAGACACTGAAGGGGCACTGCCAAACCTCTGCACAAAGCAAGAATTAGCAGTCAGATGACATCTTCCTCAGTGTGCCTAGCAAAACCTCCAAAATCAACTAGCTCTGAGGATCAAAAATCCCTAGATTCAGTCACTGTTAATGACATTTCTCAGCCAAAGGATCTGTGTGGCACTTCTGTAATTTTAAAGAGTTTGCAGCTCCTTACAGCTGTGATAAAATCATTTTGGCTTGAGGAAGGATTTAACCAAGGCAGCAACATCTGGCTGCATACACAAACCAACTGGAACAGCAGCCTCACAGAGGTGTGAGGAGCTCCTGCCATTTCCAATGAAACCTGGCTCAGAGGGTTAGCCGTGCTGACACAGAAATTATTTATTTGGCAATTCTTTTAGTATTTACTCAAAAAGGCAAAGTCACCTCCTACATCTTCCCATCTGTTGAGAGTTCTGGCTGCCCCCCGAGTCCAGCCGCCAAACTGTTCTGCCTCTTCTGCCTCCTTCTAACAACCCATCAATACTTCCATGCATTTTAAAAATAAAACATGGCAACACACTGAAATTCATGGAGCAGAATAACTTTAATTGAAGATACCACTGAATAAGTGTCCCTAGGTTGGATTTGCAGAAAGAAAAGTTGCTTAATATATCCAGAGCCACGGAACTGTGCTGGGGTTAAGATAGCTGTTTAAGCACTGATGTTGAGCCATGGAAAGGACCCCTATTTGGGCATTTCTACCCATAGTTTCAAAATTCTTTGAATGTAACCTTATCTCTGAGCCTCTAACGTTAATCGCTTTCTTACCTGCCTTTTCCAGCCCCTGTTGTACATGGTGCCAACCATGGTGCCACTCTGACTGATATTTCTGTCCAGTGTTGCTGCTTGGATGCATTAAAGTCTTTACTGCAAACACATCCACTTCTCCAGGCTGAGCCTCATAATGATGCCAACTTCATCCCTGGGATGAGAAGTGCAAGGTGGAGGGGCTGTGAGGAGGGAGGAGTGAGTGAAGAAGAAATGTCTCCTTGGGTGTGCAAGATAGAATGGATAGAATGGGGCAAGCAGAGCTTCCACGTGGAAAGAAGAGGGTGGAAAGAGGCAAAGAAATCTGCCACCACCTTGGGACTTAAATTCAAAAGGGAGCAAAATGAAAACACATATTAATCCCCCAAATTAAGTGGTCTAGCTGCTGGCAGGTGGTCACCTCCTCCCCAGTATGTTTGTGTACATGGGTCAGAGAAGGAGGAGATACTCAGCAAAACATTGGGAGGCCAAATAACGCCTTGTTCCACCCATGGGCAATTGTACCCCTCTTCCCACTGAGGCCCAGTCACGAGCTGCAGAGCACAGAGGGATGGGCTGCAGAGCTCTTCTTATTTGCACAGCAAAATCAGCTCTGGATGAATCCCTGAGCTCCCTTGGACATGCTTAGAAAGTATACAAAGCCAGATGTAGCCCATGCTGGTTAGGAATAATACAGTGGCCTCCCCACCAGGACCTCTTTAGACCCAAGGAACTTCTGAGCTCTCATTTGAAAACAGCACTGCCCTGTGAATTTTGTCTCCAGTTTATTTTTACCAGACACGACATCACAAATGTGTGTGAGTCTGAGGCTCAGTTTGGACTCACAACTCCATACTAGTCAAAGCAGCTATTTTCCTAATCTCCTCAGAGCACAGGTCTGCAGCTCCCTTTGCATGCTGCTTTCCATGTACTCAGGTTTTATGTCATCCCAGAGAGGCTACAAAATATGAAATGCAAAAAAGGGGAAGAGGAACAGATTTGTTATCTGTGCCAGGAGGGAGAAAAGAGGGGGATTTAAGGGTGCTGCCATAGATTTTCCAGGTTTACAAAAGTTCACATGCTGCTGGGAGGGTCAGTCACAAAGTAGCTCAGTTGGATGGGGCCACAGGTGTACTCCTCCCAGCCTCCCTGAGTCCAGTGCTGTTTCCTTCTGAAGCCAAAGAACTGTCCTCCATTGTGTAAAGTGGTATCTGGCACCCATGATGGGACAAGAGGCAACAAGCACAAACCAAAATGCAGAAAATTCCATTTAAATAGAAAAAAAACATTTATTTTGAGGGTGATGGAACAGGCTGCCCAGAGAGACTGTGGCACCTCTGTCCGTGGAAATATTCACAACGCAGTTAGATGTGACCCTGAATGTGAAGGGATGGTGGACCAGAAAATCTCCAGAGATTCCTTCCCACCAGCTCGACTAAGAGTATTTGCCTTCCTGTGGAAGTTGGGGCAGAGAGGGTCATTCACAAACTTTAGCAGCTCTCTGTCTCTCAGGGCTGTTCTGATGCCGGATATACAGATATGTTTGACATTCTCGGGGATTCTCACCTGCAAAAGCCTGTGAAACAGCAGGGCTGTCTGCAAAGTCAAATTCCCTAGTCATTTCCTAAACTCTCCTGATGGGAATTGTTATTTCTTTCACATCCTTCCTCACTATATCCTACAGTGACTGGGACATGCAAAACACTCCTTGACTCCATGGCTTGGAGTCTGTCTTGGCATCCAGGTGCAGGACCCCATGCTGGGAGGGACTGGGTCACATACCACTTCTTCCAGGACCTGGCTTCCAAAGCAGAAGCAGTTTGGGATTGTGAGATAAAGCATCACCTCTACCTTCTCTTACAAATCAGTTGGAGTAGACTTTCTGTTGGGAAGCTCATGAAAACAAAGTCCTCCCTAAGAAGGCAACGTGTAAAGAAAGACTCAGGCATTGGCCTCTATGAGCTCTTTTTTGATTCTCATTGATCTATTGTTGGCTTCAGTGACAAATGCTAGTGGTGTACACCAAGCAAGCTCAGATCTGCCATTCATGTTTAATGAAAGGTAGAGTTTTCCTGGAGATCAAAAAGCTCTCTGCTTTTTTATGATTCACCAAGCTTTGATGTGAACTGCCCTTCACATCACTCACCAATAGCGAAGCCAGCCTGAGCTCTTAGCTGGCAATACAATAAGCCTCATATATACTCATGCAGCAAAATCTCTTCCCATTTGATGACATCATGCATTTAACCTCTCCATAGCAGGCAGAGCTAAGACTGCTCAGGTATTACCCATGTGCTTTGTGCTCACCTCTGTGCTTTGTGCACATCTCGGCTTGAACTCAGCATTATCACCTGAGCCCCAGGGCTGGCATGAGGGAGATGTCAGAAACTGCAATGCTGACTAATGGTCAAAACACCTGTTTTGGCTTCCTACCTCTGTACTGACGCCTGTAAAACCTTTTCCCATGTCCCACCCATCTACATATAGCTTGCCTTGGTGACATGTCCCACAGCCATCAATGCAACCATGCTGGTGTCCAGTCAGATGTATCTTGATCCTCATGTCAACAGCACAGGTGGTGTCTGGACCAGAAAGACTGAACTTCAACAACCATCTACTTTAAAGCCATTTGTAGTCCAAATAATTCCCCATCTTTTGGTCAGCTTGAGGAAACAACCTAGTGCACTAAGGCTGCTTTGTGAACTGGGAATAGAGATGAAGCAGAACACCAGCAACACCATCCATTTCTTCTAGCTTTGTGCTGCAGGAGCTAAGCCTGGCCTAACCATAACCATCAAATGTCATTAGTGTTTGTCTCAGTTCAGGAAAGCTAGGGAAGAGTCTGTCTGATCCGCTGACAAATGCTGACAAATGCT
>VYZS01094590.1:53012-69033 GCA_013400695.1 Neodrepanis coruscans | reverse complement strand
GAGTTTTTCTTGGAAGATCACTTAGAGCATTATTAGAGTAATAATTCTGCCTTAATAGATGGAAGGACAGTTGCAGTTATAGAAATAACGTAAACTTCTTTTACATTTAAGATTAACGTTTCTGATTTGAATAATCATCTCCATAAAGCACAAATGTCACCAAAAAAAACAAGCAAGTATTTGATTCTGACCAAGTTCAGAGAGAGATTTCTGTAACTAAAACTCTGTATTTTCTCTCTTCTTCACCTAGAGGTTTTTCATATTTACCTGAGTATAAGGAGAGATGAAACTAGTTATGCACACCAAACCAGCATCTGCAAACAATTTAGCAACTTCGGCAATACGACGGACATTTTCTTCTCTATCTTCCGGAGTGAAACCCAGATTTTTATTAAGGCCTTGGCGAATATTGTCACCATCCAATGTGTAGCATGGAATACCATGGCATACTAAATACTCCTCCAGTGCCATGCTCACTGTAGTCTTCCCAGCACCAGATAGACCTAAAATACACAATAATAAAATACATATATGTTATAAGCATAGTAGAAGTTAAGGCAAGTTGTAGTACATGTACTGCTGCTAGTATGAAAATCCCAAAGTGATCAGCAGCAATGCCTTTCAGATATGCTTACTTGGAAGATAAGCCAAGGCTTTTACACAGACAATTGGTAGAGGGAGAGTAAGGCACAAAGTCAAGTGTGTAATTTGAAGCAGGTCAAAGAGTCTGGCTTGAGAGCTGCTGCTGCTGCTGCTCAGAGAGGTCATGCACTTTCCCTAGTGCTGCTGCTGGCAATTGTTACTACCTGAGCAAACTAAATTCAGAAACCAAACACAGTTAAGAGGCTATGTTTACCTGAGAAGAGAAAGATCTCACATTGAAGTGAATTTAGTCAACAAAAGAAATGGAATCAGGCTAAACTCATACTTTGTTCCTGTAGAATAATAGCACTCAATTAGAAACGACAGACAAAACCAAACTCATTCGAAACACACACAGCAGTCATGCTCCACTAGCTGGCATGTGTCAGCAACAAGCAAAGAAAAGTGTAATATCAAAGTCTGGTCCAATTCAGAATCTTTGGCAACAAACCTTTAAATAACTGAGAAGTCTTGCTGGCCCTAAAAAGTCCACTTTAGGATGGAAATTCATTTAAATGGTTTTTCAGACCAGATTTCAGTTTAGCTGGAGCACATGCTTCAGCTCATACCAAGAAGTCAATTTCTAAATGGAACACAAACTCAGATTTTCATAAGATGACATTTATCCTTCGAGCAGGTGAAAAAAAAACATAATAGCAGTATAAAAAAAAGTAGCACTAGTGGGGAAGAAAAACGTTTTCTTCTTTATTAGTGGTGATTAAGATTTATTCTAACTTTCAAAGAAAGAAGAAAAAAAAAGTTACTCAAACCACCAGTTTGGTATTACTTTCAAAACATTTACAGGAAAGGATGACAACCATGCTAACAGGCATGTTCTAATANCCATTGCACTGTTTCCACTGGTGCCCATCACTACCATCAGCCAACTCAGTTTGCCAGCCTTCCTCCTGCTCTTTTTTTAAAAGTTTTTTTCTTTTTTTGTCTTTTGAGTGGGGAAGCTGTGGCAAGTTCACCGATGACTTAGCAAGTTGAATTTCGTGAAGGTTTGGTTGGGCAAGCACTACAGCTTGTGCAAGGCAAGAGAAGGAACACAAGGCAGAAAACAGAACAGACATCTTCTGGAATCACGTAAGTACACCCCCATCAAAGAAAATAAGCAGGACAGTCCAAAATAAGATTCCAGTAACTTCATCATTTACTCATGGATGCAGTCTTTGACTTGACATTTTTGTCCCCACATCTAGCTTGTTATTCACTCAAATACTCTACCTTTTCACACATCATTTGGTCTCCAACATGTAACTAATTGCAAAGGTTAAGGTTATATGTTAACAAATTTTAAAAACAGTCTTCGAGCTGACAAGTCTTTAAAATAAATCACAGTCTCAAAATTACATATTATTTTATACATGAAAATAGGAGTTTTCCTTATTTTTGGTACATTTATTGTTTTTTTTTTTACTAGGAGCCTCTGACTCAATATTCATTAGAACTGTGCGCTCAAATAAACAGTTCAAAAATTAAAATCAATCCCTGAAAGAACTTTCTGTACACTCCCACCCCATGAGTGCTGAAAGGGTGAGAGAATCTTGGAGCATACCAACATTTCAGCTGTTATTCCAATACCTTGCCGAGTTTTGAAGACTCGTGTTTGCACAGTTCTAGAATGGTTAATATTGCTCACTCCAATATCTATTATCCTTTTCACTCCCTGACATTATTGCCCAAACATTTTCAATAACCTATCTTCCCCCACACACTTTAACTACCACCCTTCTTCCTGAAGAAAAGGAAATTGAGCATTAAGATTATATTTGGGAAATGTTGCCGTGTAGATAACTGAGAAAACATTTTTATCATTACTTCTTTCAAAATGGCATTAATGAATAACCAGGACAAACAGAAAGGCAGCCTACCAGATCATTTGAGCATTGAGAGACAGGCTGGACGTATGTCATAGAAACAGGGAGAGAAATGGCTCCATTCTTTTATCAGAGAAATACATGAAAGCAAGCTACTGTAACAAATCTGTTTGGAATGACCCTCAGCAAATTGTTAAAAACTACTGCAAGGTATTGGAANATGACCCTCAGCAAATTGTTAAAAACTACTGCTTTACCTTTCACACACACTTACTAACACTTGTGAAAACAGATTTTACTTAATGTAGTAAACTTTTCTAATACTCTGTCAAGATCTTTTATGTCGCAATACAACAATGCTTTAAACAGTTTACAAGCCAATTAAATTCCACATTTTGCTATTATATTTATTTATATATTATTATATTTATTTATCTTTGATTTTCAATTTTAACTAAAGAAACTTTAAAGAAAATATGTTAAAGCTTCCAAAAACTTTGAAAAACAGAACAACAAAAATTCCCTCACAGTTATGAAATAAAAAAGGAAACAAAAACACCCCATGCATTCCAAAATTCAACCAGAATTAAGCAGCAGACAGTAACAAAAAGAACCTCTCCAAACACGCTCAACAAAATACATTCTCGAGTTACTATCTGTCCCAAAGCAATTTCCTGTTAGTCTACCTAAAAATAGTAATAAAATTGCATCAAGATCTTAGATTTCAAAAACATTCAACTTTGCATTCAAAAAGGAGCTACAGCTAAGTAACTTTCCATAACAGTAACTAAAACAAGAGGATCCTCAGAAATCCATGACTGTACCTGTTAACCAGACTGTACATCCACGAAAACCACTTCTTGTTCCTACCACTTGGCCTCTTTTATTCCTGCTGACATGATGAGCTTGGTAGGTAACATTGGTTGCCCTTTGCATTCCCTGTAAAAGAAGAAGTTTATTAGATGTCTAAGTTGTAAAGGGTGAGTTGGCAAAGCATGCTGAAACTTACTCACAGGAACAAATAAAAACTTGGAGACAGACAATGGAAGTAAAAAACAGTACCCACTCCATCAGCTGCAGCACTGGTCAGAGCAGACACAGGAAATTAGACATGTCATCATAGCAAACCACATCCCTTGTACTTCTTCTGTGAAACTTGGGATTGACAGGTTAATCAACTACTACTTTCAAATACAACTTAAGAAAAATTAACCATAAAAAAGGCAGATGAACTGCTAGAGCTGCTAGACTTGACTTCTACTCAATCAGTTTCAGGGATCTACTAGATACAGTGCCATGGGATAAAGCCCTGGATGGAAGAGGGGCCCAAGAAAACTGGTTGATATTAAGGATCTCCTCTTCCAAGCTAAGGAGTGACACATCCCAACAAAGAGGAAGTCAAGCAACAAAAATCTGAAGACATGGATGAACCAGGAACTCCTGGATAAAGTGAAAATTAAAATCTTGAGGACAGGTAGCCTGGGAGAAATGCAGAGAAACTACCTGAGCATCCAGAGAACAGATGAGGAAAGCTAAAGCTCTGACAGAACTAAATCTGGCGAGGGATGTCAAGTGCAACAAGAAAAGCTTCTATATAGGTACCTCAGTGATAAAGACTAGGGAAGACTGGGCCCTCTCCATAAGGAAAAGAGAGACCGGGTTGCCCGAGACATGGAGAAGGCTGAGGTACTCAATTACTTCCTTGCCACGCTGCCCAAGTCACAGAAGGCAGAGACACGGACTGGAACAATGAAGCACTGCTGTCCACAGCAGGAGATAACCAGGTCCGAGGCCATATCAGGAACCTGAAGGTGTACAAGTACATGGGATCTGATGAGATCCATCCGTGGCTCCTGACTGAACAGGCAAAGGAAGTGGCTAAGCCACAATCCATCATATTTGAAAAGTCATGGCAGTCTGGTGATGTTCAAAAACAAGGAACATAATCCCATTTTTAAAAAGGAAGTAACAAAGACTTGGGGAACTACAAACTGAACAGTCTCACTTCTCTGCTTGCCAAGATGAAGGAGCTCCTGGAAACTATGCTAAGACACACAAAAAATAAGGAGGTGATTTGTGACAGTCAACATGGCTTCACTACGAGCAAATCATACCTGACAAATTTGGTGGCTTTACAGTGCTGGTAGATAATGGAAGAGTAACTGATATCATCTACCTGGACTTGTGCAAAGTACATGACACTCTCCTACACAACATCTTTGTTTCTAAACTCGAGAGATGCAGATTTGATGGAAGGAACACTTGGCGTATAAGGAATTGGCTGTACGGTCACACTCTTAAGAGTTGTGGTCAACAGCTCAATGTCCAAATGGAGACCAGTGATGAGTCTGTCCCTCAGGGTTTGGTATTGGGACTGACACTGTGTAACACTTTTGCCAGTGTCATGGACAGTGGGATCGAGTGCCCCCTCTGAGAGTTTGCCAACTGCACCCTCAGACACCAAGCAAGCTGTGTAGCATGGTCAACATGCTGGACAGAAGGGATGTCATCCAGAGGGACCTAGACTGGCTTGAGAGGTGGGCTTGTGCAAACCTCATGAAGTTCAACAAGGCCAAGTGCAAGGTCCTGCACCTGGGTCAGGGCAAAGCAAGCACAGAGTCTGGGCACAGAATGGACTGAGAGCAGCTCTGGCAGAAGGACTTGGGGATGACAAGCAGCTCAACATGACCCAGCAGTGTGGAATTGCAGCCCAGAAAGCCAACTGAACCCTGGGCCACATAAAAAAAAAAAAAAAAAGCTTGAGTAGCAGGTTGAGGGAGGTGACCCTCCCTTTCTCTTCTGCTCCTGTGAGACCCCATCTTGTGTGCTGCATCCAGCTCTGCAGCTACCAACAAAAGAAGCACATAGACCTGTTGGAGTGAGTCCAGAGAAGGGCACAAAGATGCCCAGGGGAATGGAGCACATCTTCCGTGAGGACAGACAGAAAGTTGGGGTTGTTCAGCCTGGAGAAGAGAAGGCTTCTTATAGCAGCCTTCCAGTGCCTAAGGGGAGCCTACAAGAGAGCTGGAGAGGTATTTTTTACACAAACACATAGGGATAGGACAAGGAATGGGGAATGGCTTTAAACGACAGAAGGTAGTTAAGATGAGATNAACCTCATGAAGTTCAACAAGGCCAAGTGCAAGGTCCTGCACCTGGGTCAGGGCAAAGCAAGCACAGAGTCTGGGCACAGAATGGACTGAGAGCAGCTCTGGCAGAAGGACTTGGGGATGACAAGCAGCTCAACATGACCCAGCAGTGTGGAATTGCAGCCCAGAAAGCCAACTGAACCCTGGGCCACATAAAAAAAAAAAAAAAAAGCTTGAGTAGCAGGTTGAGGGAGGTGACCCTCCCTTTCTCTTCTGCTCCTGTGAGACCCCATCTTGTGTGCTGCATCCAGCTCTGCAGCTACCAACAAAAGAAGCACATAGACCTGTTGGAGTGAGTCCAGAGAAGGGCACAAAGATGCCCAGGGGAATGGAGCACATCTTCCGTGAGGACAGACAGAAAGTTGGGGTTGTTCAGCCTGGAGAAGAGAAGGCTTCTTATAGCAGCCTTCCAGTGCCTAAGGGGAGCCTACAAGAGAGCTGGAGAGGTATTTTTTACACAAACACATAGGGATAGGACAAGGAATGGGGAATGGCTTTAAACGACAGAAGGTAGTTAAGATGAGATATCAGGAAGAAATTTTTTACTGTGAGAGTGGTGAGCTACTGGGAAAGGGTTCCCAGAGAGGCTGTGGATGCTCCATCCCTTAAAGTGTTCAAGGAGACATTGGATGGAGCTCTGAGCAACCCAGTCTAGTGAGAGGCATCTCCATGTCCATTTCGGGGGGGCTGGAACTAAATGATTTTAAGGCCCCTTTCAGCCCAAACCATTCTAGGAGTTCCTGTTTTCATGAATTTAAATCTAAGAAGATCAAATTGATTCTTCCTTTTTCTGAGCCAAAGGTTTATCTCATAAAACAGCCAAACACTGGCTCATTTTTAACTGTCAGGAGGCCTTTTCATCGAAAACTATGCATGTCTGTTCCAATTTTCAGTTCAGCAGATACCACCAAACTACTCTGCTTTTATGTATGGTATCTTGAGTCTCCACAAGAGACAGAGTTATAGATTCTAAATGTTGAAAGAAAGTACTTATTTACTTTAAAATTTACTTTAAAAGATGGGCTTTTTGCAATATAGTTTCAATTAAAACAATGCTGGTTACAGAGTTTCTTAAAACTATTCACCATAATGACCTGCTTTACAAATATCTTCAGTAAGATGACAAAGCTGTCAAACACATTTCTCAATCTAAAGTCAGAGAGCCTAGGAAGATGAGCCTTGGCATTCCCTTAGGCTTCAACAGTATCTCACTATACGAACTTTGCTCTTGAAAGATCAAGACCTTAGATAGCCAGACAGCATGAACAACCAAACAAAAGAAGGCTTAAAAAATAGAGGGGGAGTGTGTGTGTGAGGAGTGAGAGGGATTAGTGGTATGTGTAATGTTGCTTTGACTTCTCTTGCTCACAAACATATTGCAAGATATTTACACTATCTTCTCTTTCATCATCGTATCAGTGCTAGTTGAAAATGAAAACACGTAGTATATTTAATATAAAAGAAAGAAGGGAATATATTCCTCTAAGGAGTACTAACAGAGAGCTGTCCACAGATTTAGAGAGAGATGCCACAAAATAGAGTAAAGAGAAATATTTATCTATTTGCGAATTCAAGGACACTGCTACATCATTCTTCTACCCGAAAGTTTACCTATAACTTAATTGAAAGTCATGAATTTGTGATTATATGTCTCCACTTCTAAACACAGCTGGGCTCACAGTTAATACAAACAGAAACTCAAGGTAAGGAGCAATGTTCAAGATTTAAATACAGTAACTCTGTAATTCAGTTATGATACTCCAGCATCTGAAATTAGATAAAGACTGAATACTAACCCATAAGAAACCACAACAGGCTATAACCACACAAAATTAAGTTATATTTGCTGATCATGCCATCTTCAAATCATTTATCTCCTAAAACAAAGCTGTTTTTTGCACAAAGTCATTGCAACATGGCTCACTAAAACCAAAAGTCAAAAAATCAAAATCTTTGTTCTTACAGTAGAAACAATTACACACTACATAAACTCAGAGATCTCAGTGAGCAAATGCATAAACTGTGGAATTAAAAAAAAAGTAAGTACTTCAATTAAAACTTATACTGTGCATAATGAATGCACACAGCCATTCACACTAATACAGTAACAGCAACATCCTTTCTCACTAATTCCAGTTGTACTGTATAGTACCAGGCACTGGATAAATAGCAGATAGTCTCAGAACCATGCCACTGTCTCAGTAAGCTCCCTTACATTAAGACATAAAACCGCACATGCTTTGCTTTTGACTCCTGGCAGCAAGCCTGTTACTGGACTCATACTTTGGAGGTCAAATGTCTTATCCAAGGAGACCTCTTCCAGCCCCTATTCCGTAAGTTCAGCTTGCAGCTTTCTCTGTTTCCCAGAACTCAGAAAACAGCTATGAAACTGGTCAGGGTATTACACTAGGTTTACAAAACACAAGAAACCCTAAGGAAGTGGGCCAGAGGGATTCTTAAAATGATGAAAAAGACACAACTTGAAAAAAAAAGGCATTAATAACTACTTAGCAGAGATGACAAATCACAACAAGAAGGTGGCCAACAGATCGGTAGAGGACAAGGCACACAAGTGCAACAGGGCAGCCAGCAGGCTCAGCAGTGGGACAATAATCCATCTGTACTTCAGAAGCAAGCATCTAAGACTAAAGGTTAAAGTGTCCAAACAGTCTGCATGCATTCAAATACACACCTATCACTGCCACACTCCCCACCTTTTTTATCTGTGCATGTATGTGCACACAAACAAGACAGCTCAGTACTACCCCTGGGCAAAGCAGTACCAACAGAAAACCACTTTTTATAGAGGTGCTTTAAAAGGTTAATAATTTAGCAAGCCATTCTCTGTTTCCAAAAAAAAAAAAAAAGTAATAGTAGTTCCCTAATCATGTCCACTTTGCTACTAAATGATTTGCCACCACCACTGAGCAACAAAAGCTGAAAAAGTTGAACATCGGATCTTCAAAAATACACATTTTTATTACTATCCCTGACATATACACTTTACTACCAATATTAATGTGGCACAGAAAAATATTCACTGGCTCATATTGGTTGTATTCTTAAATCATTTAGTCAGTCTTCAAATTCTACTATATAAAAATTTGATGACTATCAACTGATGAAATTAAATTGCCATCCAAAATTATAAAAGAAATAAAGAACAGTCATTTCCTGTTGCACTCTGTCAAAGAGTCACTCACCTTAGAGATGTGTACTATCAACATTAAAAGAAATTAAATATAAGAAAATGCATAATAGAAAAACTTGATGTAATGAGCAAGTACTCTTTGAAAAGGCCGTTTTAAAATCTTAGCCTAATTATATTTGCTACAATAATCACTATTGAAAGGACACACTACATTTTTTAAGGGGCTAGTGAAAAAACGGCATTAATCACAAAGGTTTTCTGCTTGTTTTTACAGCCATTGGAAATTTCCTCCCTGACTTCCACAAAAATACATCTTCCATCCTGTGATACACATTAAGTGTCTCTACATTACTTCGACAAATACTGCATGTTAATACTTTCCCTCCTACTCACCATGTTAAATAGAAATAATGCTTCAGTCCATTGTGATTCATTACAACAGTAATGCCAGCTGAGAATGCTGACATTCCCTTCCTTTCTTCTCCCTCACTATGACAGTTTGAAACCTGAACTGCTCTAACAGGCAATAATATCTTTGTGCTGAAGAAAAGGAGTATTACAGAAACAAGCACTGGAGAGCTGCAATGGTAAGAAAGCAAGGAAGGATGACTCCACAGTTTACTTTTTCTGGGACACAGGTAAAATTGTAGCTTTGCAGGTAGTTGTCCGGGGAAATGAACAGAGACATCTGAGAACTACAAGAACAAAAGCAAGAAAGATGATGACGGTCAAAAGGAAATACTAACTCTGTCAATTTCTGTATGTACAGATTTCCTGAGATAGATGACCCATTTTTTTCTTATCTTTCTTGATATTTTGCCCAGTTGCATCTATAATTTTTCTTTGCCAAAACCAAATCAGACTATCAGTGCCTAACACCCTTATGTAAGAACTCACTACGGAAATCCAGATAAAGACAAGCAAACACAAGTTGCAATGCAAAGATCAAAAGACAGCCAAAAGAAGACATTATTGCTCAATTGTGTCACAGTTAACAGACAGATGGCATATACACTGGCATAAACTGGATTTATTTTTCATTATTTCAGAGCAATGATAAAACATTGTGCCTCTACAGTCACTTTACATCAAATTTTAACTTTTTACAAAGAAAGGCCTCTGAGGAAAGTAAATTTTCCCATGGCAAGCAGACACATCCCAAGCTACAGCAACAATTTGAGATAGCTTTGAGGTTCGAGTATCTGTGTAAAGAACAGACAGTTTTCATACAAACTGTACCTATACTGAAGAAGCTGTGACTAATTCCATATCCTTCTCTTCCAAGATGACAGGGTTGGTTCCCCCAGCTAAGAGCTCCCATAAGCTCACAAAAGCAACATATACAGCCTCACCTCTGAATTGCAGTCTTACTTTTAATGTCTTTCTATTTCCCAGGCATCACAGATATTTTCTAGGCCATTTGCTAACTTGCTTACCATGTGCCTCTTAAAACCCAGGGAGACTGATAACAACGCATTTTATGACATTTATTATTCAGCACTGATAACCAAATGATAGCTTTTTTCCCTCCAAATTGCTCTGCTTAATAGCCAACCACCAACTCAAGCAGATGGAACATCACCCATTTTCTCTATCTACATACAAACACAGGCAAGGAGAACAGACATGGTTCCAACACGAAAATTCAACTACCACTGAGGCTATACCCACATATTTAGATGAGGGTTCAGGCAGGACCTGCTCAACAAAAGATTTGCCAGAAATACCTTCCAATAGTTACTTTCTTAAACTCTGGTTTAAAAATTTGTGCTTTGATTTCGACAACTGTGCTTGGGAAAGAAGGGCAAGCCCAGAAATTATATCTGAGCAACTGCCACTCACACAGACTAGCTCACCTTTGACAGATGCTCTAAAGCTAGGACAGATTCAAAAATCATAGCAGCAGAAATCGGCCAGAATCTTCTACAGTACTGTGTATATAAGCAACTCAGGGATAACTGTACCAGGAATGTATCTTAACTTGTCACCTGCCATGACCAAAGGCAGTGAGAGCTTATTCACCAACGCTGGAGTGGACTTGCTGGCTGGCATCAGAGATGGACAAAAAACAAAGCCAGAAATTACTCCACTGAATTATACTTTCAGAAACAGGAACTGGAGCAAGTTTGCCTTAGGAGCTGCCTGCAAACTGCTGCAACACCTCAGTGTTAGGAATTCAAGCCACTCTAAAGAAGGCATTCCACAAGTTTTCCTATCAAGCAGTGGCAGTGTTTGCGGCTATGATCCGTGCTGCTCCATAACTGCGGAGTTTGCTGTGCTCAGAGGTGGGCTTGGCAAGGGTTTCCACAGACAGGTGCATTTTGAATAGCACTGGATGCACAGGGAAATTCTGGAAGACGAGGCTCTCTCCCTACTCTCCGAGGGGCTGTGAATTCCATCAGGGAATAATGGTCGCTTTGACTTTTCTCTCAGCTCAGAGTCAGAAGTGCCAGAACATTTGCCTGTGGAGCATGTGAATCAGCAGCATTTTTGTTCCTGGTGAAGCTTATTGGTTTATAAAGAGCATTTCAGTTAAGGTCTCCTGAAGAGAAACGGAGAAGAGGAAGGCTTCCTCTGCTTCCCATGTAACACACGGGGGTTGCTGACCTCAACTGAATTCAGCAAACGTGTCTGTTAACGGATTTCTCTGGTTTGCATAAATCCACCATGGCTCTGATTATGACACATGAAGTCATAAGGAGTAAGTTTGGAATACACTTTCTAGCCCCCACCCAGACATCATGCATTTCTCTGTCTTCTAAACATGTGATTGTGCTTTTTCCTTGGTAACTTACCAATTACTCTCTTATGTAAACAAGTTTGAACTTGTACACAGCGTAGGAGGTTTGGACAGGCACAACATCTACAGTTTTTAGTATGATACCAACCTCCCTAATAGGAGAGGTGTGACCTGTACTACTCACAGCAAGACTTCAAAGACTGATTTACACTGTTATGTTCATATCAATGTTTTCTAGACCTTATGTCGCGTCTGTTTCAGCTCAGCATTAGTTGGAAGAAATCATACTTTTTTTTTCCACTTATCTTGCATCATCAAAAGTATCAAATGTTCTCAAAGGCCTGCAATGTATCTTCTGAATAGCTGCATTTTGGTCTCTGCTGTAAACCGATCTTCCCCCATCTTTACGAACAAGAATGAAGGCTTTGGTTAGATTTTTTAGACCCTGTCTCGACAGTTTTCCACATAACACCCGCCATACAAAGAACCTCAGTCCTTGGCCAGCCCAGGTTTATGAATGGCCACATTGTACATCGCATTCCTAAGCTTTCCTTCTACCAAGACGCTGAAAGCCGAAGGCTCACGGCGGAAGAGCCAGGGATGCAACCTCCAGACGCCCAGTCCCCTCCGGAGGGCATTCCTGCCCTTCCCCACAGGCAGCCCCCGCGCCCCCACCGCAGCCTCAGGGTGCGGGGGATCAGGGTGCGGGGCACCAGGGTGCGGGGCACAGGCGCCGGTCCGTCCCGCCGCGGCTCCGCTGCCCGCGGGGACCCCGCGCTGCCGCTCCGTTACCGGGCTCAGATCGCCGCGCCCTCCTTCCCTCATCCCTGCCCGCCCCGGGCGAGCGGCAGGGAAGGGGGCGGGGAGCCCCCCGTGGCGGCTCCCGCTGCCGCCCACTGCCACATCACCACGGAGCTCCGCGCTTCTTCCTTCCTTCCTTCCTTCCTTCCTTCCTTGCTTCCTTCCCTCCCCTCTCCCCCCGCACGCCCACCTGCCCACCCCACCGCAGCACCGCCCGCCCGCTTACCCAGCTCGGCACCCTGTTGCTCAGCTTGACTTTCTTGCACTGGCTCTCGGGCAGCTCCATGGCCGCGGGGGCAGCGAGAGCAGGACGGAGGGAGGAGAACGCGCCTTCCCGACTGATGCTCGGCGCGGATGAAGCCGCTGCCGCCGAGGAGCTGTGCCGTCTGCGCACACCCGCGGCTCGGCCAAAGGTGGTGCAGGGAGGAGCTGCGGCCCAGCGGGAGAGAGGGAGGGATAGAACGAAGGAGGGAGGGAAATAGAGAGGGAGAGAGGGGAGGGGAGGGGAGGAGAAGAGGGGAGGGGAGGAGAGGAGAAGAGGGGAGGAGAAGAGAAGAGGGGAGGAGAAGAGGGAGGGAGAGCGGGCGGCAGGAGCCACCCCGCGCGCGTGCGCCTTGTTGTGACGCGCCTGTGGGGGCGGTGGCCGCGAGAGGCGGCACTTCCGCCGTGGTGCGCGGGGATTGCTGTGCCCGTGCCCGTGCCCGTGCCCCTCCAAGCCATTGGCCTTGTCCGTGTCCCTGTGACTGCCACTGCCCGCGGGCTCGCTTCATTCCAGAGGACACAGGCTTGAGCTATGACGAGAGGACATACTCTTAAGCTGCGTCAAGGGAGGTTTAGGCGGGACATTAGGAAGGTGTTTATAGACATCGGAATGGGCTGCCCAGGGAGGGGCTGGAGTCACCGTCCCTGGAGGTGTCTAAGGAAAGACTGGCTGTGGCGCTTAGCGCCGCGTGGCACTTGCTCTGCTTGGCAGGGTGATGGTCGATCCCAGGTTGGACGTGGTGAAGTCTCTCCCAACCCGATGGATTCTGTGATTCCCAGCCGCCCTCTGCTCTGACGCTCAGCTGGGGTGGCACGGCAGAGGTTCTCCCTGGCGTGCGGTGCTCCCTGCTCTGTCTGGGTAAGGCCGGGAGGAGGGAAGGCGAAGGCAGGGCCGGAGCGCAGTGCCCGGGGCTCCTGCAGAGCCTTGGCCTGGAGGTGAGGGCGCTGAGAAACAGCAGAGCGGACACCGGCCGTGATGCCGCCACGAGTGACTCGGAAGGCAATGGGTTCAGTTAAATCTCCCACCTTACAAAAATCCACCAACAAAGCTAATGCCATGCTGCTCTAGGAAATGTGTCCTACTGGGAATTCAGAACCAGAAGTTCTTGGATTCTTAACTTCCAGAACGGAGCTGCTGTAGCAGTCGGGTGCTAATCTTTAGGTGGAGATGGTGCCATGCTAACAGGCGCGGCATTTACTGTGTAAATATTAGTCCATTTATATTAGTTTACTGAAGGAAATGCTTTACTTAAGTGCTAAAGGTGTAGATAATGCTGAAATCACAGGGGTTGCATTTACTGGAAAAAACATTAGTCTATCCACAATCCCTGTAGTGTGTTTGTTCTCTGGTAGTTTAAACAGAAACTAAAAATGCTCCGTTTGTGGATCAATCTTAACTCCTGCTATATCAGAAAGACACCCTTCCAAAGAAACTAAGGTATGGTTTAAAAGCATGTATTGATATTCCAATTAAAAACCTACAATCCTTATGCAAGGTAGATAATGTCTCTGAAATCAAGAAAAAAATAGTCAGAAATGCTCTCAGGTAACACGAAGGTCAGATGGAATTAATACAATGAAAGAAAGAAAACGTTAAAAATTCCAAATATTCATTTAGGCTTGACTAAAATCTTATTCCATGTTTCCTGCAAGGAACTGTTGAACAGATGGTCCTTGGCTGTATTCTGATCCTGACAAACAGTGACAGAGCCAGGGCTTGGATTTTAATTAGCAAAATCTCCCAAGCATGTAAAAAGAACCAGCACACCGCTGTGGAATAGTGAGTGGAGACCTTCCCCATGTTAACTATTCAGTTATGTCTGGGGTGTTACTGGGTACCTGTGCTTTGCACAACATTGTTTTACATGGTCTAAGAGTAATTCTCAAAGCTATTTGCAGTCCCATTCTTCTTAAAATTTTACTGTTATTTTATTCTAATTGTATTGATCTAGACTGATACTGTTCATTCTGCAGTCTGAAGAGACAGTAGTGAAAAGACAGTAGTTTGCAAGAGTTGTAAATTAAATCCAAAAATAAAGGCAGCCAATCTAACTATGCAGCAGTGACTCCTTACAGGATTGTTTAGCTGCCCTGTAATATTCACACACTGACTGGGAGCAAAACACTTCGTATGTTTTTAAATGGTCTGCATGGGAGTTTTGCTTTGGTCAGCTGTTTGCCATCAAGGAGCCCCATCCCATCATGGAATCTCTTCTGCCACCTACTTTCTAAAGAACTGTTGTTGGGTTGGGATTTGAAAGCTGAGAAAACAAGGCTTTGAGCATAGGTGAAGTTTTAGGCAATAGCATTTATAGTTTGAAAAATCAGAAGAGAAGAAAATGCAGTTGTATTAATCAGCATGTACATCCAATACTGCCCAAACAGACTGAAGGCAGGGAGATGTATGATTCCTTCTAGAAAATGTTGAAAAAAACCTGATGAAACAGACCATATACTAGTGAAATCTGAAGTGTATCTACAAATACAGACACTAGTGGTCAGACAGATGACATAATCCTAAAGGTGATAAAAAGCTGTTTCTGAACAGCAATTCCTAAAGGAGATCACCTTTTATGATTAACATTCTGAAATAATTCTGAATAACTGTATGCATATATAGTATAGTAAAATATTATAGTAAAGCCACACATGTAGATCACAGAATGTAGATGTACTTCACAGAATGGCAGGAACCACCAGTGTGCTCATCTGGTTTAATCCCCCGGTTCAAGCAGGGTCATCCCAGAGCACAAGGCACAGGATTGCATCCAGATGGTTCTTCAATATCTCCAGCGAGGGAGACTCCACACCCTCCCTGGGCAATCTGTTCCGCTGTTCAGTCACTCACACAGTAAAGAAGTTCTTCCTCATAGAATGAGAATGATAGAAGCATAGAATGGCTTGGGACCTTAAAGATCATCTATTTCCAAGCCCCCCACCATGGGCAGGGATACCTTTCACTAGACCAGGCTGCTCGCACTCAAGCAGAACTTTCTTTGCACCAGTTTTTGCTTGTTGCCTCTTGTCCTGTTGCTCAGCACCACAGAGAAGAGGATCCATCCTTTTCACACACTCCTTTCAGACACTTACAGACAGGTGAAGTCCCCTCTCAGTTGTCTCTTCTCAACTGAACAGTTGAGAAGAGTTGAACAGCTTCCCCAGCCTTTCCTCAGAAGAGAGATGTTCCAGTCCCTTCATCATCTTTGTTGCCCTCCACTGGACCTGCTCCAGCAGATCTGTGTCTCTCTTGTACTGAGGAGCCCAGATCTGGACACAGCACTCCAGATGAGGCCTCATCTGGGCTGATTAGAGGGGCAGGATCACCTCTCTCAACCTACTGGCATTACTCTTCCTAATGCAATATATCAGACAATAACCAGGCTAATGTCACAAACATAGGTCGTATTTCATCAGTTCTTGTCAATGCTGTTTCGGGGAAATGTAATCTTGTTGT
>VYZS01094590.1:32955-51246 GCA_013400695.1 Neodrepanis coruscans | reverse complement strand
CATATATAGTATAGTAAAATATTATAGTAAAGCCACACATGTAGATCACAGAATGTAGATGTACTTCACAGAATGGCAGGAACCACCAGTGTGCTCATCTGGTTTAATCCCCCGGTTCAAGCAGGGTCATCCCAGAGCACAAGGCACAGGATTGCATCCAGATGGTTCTTCAATATCTCCAGCGAGGGAGACTCCACACCCTCCCTGGGCAATCTGTTCCGCTGTTCAGTCACTCACACAGTAAAGAAGTTCTTCCTCATAGAATGAGAATGATAGAAGCATAGAATGGCTTGGGACCTTAAAGATCATCTATTTCCAAGCCCCCCACCATGGGCAGGGATACCTTTCACTAGACCAGGCTGCTCGCACTCAAGCAGAACTTTCTTTGCACCAGTTTTTGCTTGTTGCCTCTTGTCCTGTTGCTCAGCACCACAGAGAAGAGGATCCATCCTTTTCACACACTCCTTTCAGACACTTACAGACAGGTGAAGTCCCCTCTCAGTTGTCTCTTCTCAACTGAACAGTTGAGAAGAGTTGAACAGCTTCCCCAGCCTTTCCTCAGAAGAGAGATGTTCCAGTCCCTTCATCATCTTTGTTGCCCTCCACTGGACCTGCTCCAGCAGATCTGTGTCTCTCTTGTACTGAGGAGCCCAGATCTGGACACAGCACTCCAGATGAGGCCTCATCTGGGCTGATTAGAGGGGCAGGATCACCTCTCTCAACCTACTGGCATTACTCTTCCTAATGCNCATATATAGTATAGTAAAATATTATAGTAAAGCCACACATGTAGATCACAGAATGTAGATGTACTTCACAGAATGGCAGGAACCACCAGTGTGCTCATCTGGTTTAATCCCCCGGTTCAAGCAGGGTCATCCCAGAGCACAAGGCACAGGATTGCATCCAGATGGTTCTTCAATATCTCCAGCGAGGGAGACTCCACACCCTCCCTGGGCAATCTGTTCCGCTGTTCAGTCACTCACACAGTAAAGAAGTTCTTCCTCATAGAATGAGAATGATAGAAGCATAGAATGGCTTGGGACCTTAAAGATCATCTATTTCCAAGCCCCCCACCATGGGCAGGGATACCTTTCACTAGACCAGGCTGCTCGCACTCAAGCAGAACTTTCTTTGCACCAGTTTTTGCTTGTTGCCTCTTGTCCTGTTGCTCAGCACCACAGAGAAGAGGATCCATCCTTTTCACACACTCCTTTCAGACACTTACAGACAGGTGAAGTCCCCTCTCAGTTGTCTCTTCTCAACTGAACAGTTGAGAAGAGTTGAACAGCTTCCCCAGCCTTTCCTCAGAAGAGAGATGTTCCAGTCCCTTCATCATCTTTGTTGCCCTCCACTGGACCTGCTCCAGCAGATCTGTGTCTCTCTTGTACTGAGGAGCCCAGATCTGGACACAGCACTCCAGATGAGGCCTCATCTGGGCTGATTAGAGGGGCAGGATCACCTCTCTCAACCTACTGGCATTACTCTTCCTAATGCAATATATCAGACAATAACCAGGCTAATGTCACAAACATAGGTCGTATTTCATCAGTTCTTGTCAATGCTGTTTCGGGGAAATGTAATCTTGTTGTACAGAAGTTTGACATAAGTCCATTCAGAGCTGCCCATGCATTTTGCCTCTTTAACTTCTTAACTTCCTTAAACTAATAAAGAGGGAGAGGAGAATTCTTTGCACAGAGAAAGCAAATATATGTTAATTTATATGAAGATTTGGGAAAAATGAACTGCCTATGATTTCTTTGTAAGGTATTGTGTAAGTTCTGCGAGACTATTAGGGGGTAAATTCCGATTCTACTTTCCTGAAATCTTTCATGACTGGAATGATTTTGAAACCCAAGCTAGGTGTTTTCTGAACTTCAAATTTCTGTGGGAACCATTAGTGAAATTCACATGAATATGAATTGCTGTTATTTCTTAATCTGCTTCCAAGCTGAGTTCAAAAAGTGTTCTCATGACAGCAGGTGCTGTTTTGACCATTCTCTGTGGAGCTAATAGAGCTACCCAGGGAGCTAAGGCCTGTGCCCTTACTAAATGTTAAAGTCTGGTCAGAGAATGAAGTCAGAATTGAGCTAAAAGACTATGAGCTAAACCTTTGGCTCATCTGAACCCCCCAAAAGAAGACTCACTCAAGCTCTGAAAGAACCACCGGAATTAGTATCCTTGAGTTGATTGTGGTTATGAATACTCTGTCAAGTTGCTACTCTGTAAAATGACAGAGTAGTAGTGGTAGTGGTAGTAAATTTGGATTTAATCTTCCTGCAGGAGCAACAAAAATCAAGTATCCATGACTGTTGGATAGAAATTAGGTAAAAATGGAGTTATTTGTTAAAAAGGAAGTACTAGAAAACATAGGCAGCAGAGGGTCTACTTAAAAAAACTGTGTTGGATTCTGATTTGAATTTTGGGGAAAAACAGTCTTTGAGTACAGATGGAGTTTTAGAGAAAGCGCCCTATACCCCCAAAATACTACTGAAGAAGGACTCTCAGTCCAGATTAAATTGTACCCATGGACATGCTGACTGGACCAACTCTTGGAAGTCCTTTCAATTCTACATAGGTATAATGACATAGAAAAAATTCTCTACTGAGTTAGCTTCTGCATAGCCAGTTATACTGCCTAATACCAATCAATCACAAACAGAGGTCCTATTTTTCCTCTGTCACCAGATTTGTGTAGTGGAAAAGATGATTGTTAAAAGCAACCTGAGATTAACAAAACTATCATGTGGATGCTTCTACTATAATGCAGCTTGGGTTACAGACATGATATGCTCATCTCCATAAAAAATAAAACACAGGAGTAACTCCCATATAACTCCCATAGCTGAGAAAGATGGGAATAGAGGAGATATTTGTGGGGACCTATTTTCTGTCTTTAGCGAAAGCTTTTAATAAATTCTTTAATATTTGGACTGAAATGTATGTCCAGCAGAACAATGAGGCCCAGCTGTTTAAAGAAGCCACAAAAAGATCAGCAGAATTGCTGACAAAAACCTGAGTGATGAGAATACCACTTGTTTTCTGACATACTGCTGAATGTTTAACTTAGACTTCTTTTCATGCCCTACAATACTGAGGATTAGAGCTCTCTTCCCAATTACATTGCAAGTCTTACATCTGCTGAGTTTGCTCTTTAGACAAATAAACTCACTCCATGTGCCATCAGTGTTCAGAATTAAGTGCTCTGTTTTGGCCAACAGTGAGAGATGATGGTTGGTGGCCAATTTCATGTAATACAATGTTAAAAGCTGAACAGATGTCATCAAGGTAACAGGATATACTCAAAGCTGTGTTGGATGATGGAAGGCTGTCTCTGACAAAGTTCAAAGGGGTAGACTGAGGGAGATACTGGCTAGGAAAGAGAAACAGCAAGGGGCAATGCAGATGCTAGAACTCTGGCTTAAAACTTCAGCAGAGTTCCCCGTGTGCACACATTATAAGGTGAAATAAAATATGGTTTTAACAGTGACAGAGGTCAAGCAAAATTGTGTAGTACACAGTTTTGAAAAAAATTGATCCTCATTCTCCGTATTTTGCAAAAAAATGCACGTCTCCTTTATTATGTTCCGAGCTGGCGTTTCAACTGGTGAAAAAGCTGTGGTGAATGACCACTAGAGGTCATTCAATGAATAAGAAACAAGTCAGGCTTTCAGTTGGGTGGTTTGCTGACTTGGGGTTTATTTATTTTGTTCTTTGTTGTTAACAACATAAAGAGTGAACTTTACAGGAGAGCTAGACTTCTGAAGATAACTGGCAGTCCATGTTCTCCACAGGTACTCAGTGATTGTATGTAGGGATATGCAGCTGCTGACATTTTCAGGCGTGCTAGTGAATTTGATTGAGAGATAGACATACCTTAGAAACCTGAATATTTTGCCATGTGCTTCTCTGTGTATTTAGGTAATGAACACCCTTAAAAAATCTGATCCTAATTCCAGTGTTCAAAACTTCAAATATATTTGTATGTATGACAAATGTCTCTTTTTCATACAACTGTCTGGTTTAAATTTAAGTACTATATAGTTTCACCTTGTCTTTGGCAGATACAAGAAAGGACAGGTGTACTGTTTCTTTAAACATCAGGAGTAAAACTGATAAACTCTAGACAGAAGGACCTCTAGTGAATCAGAACTAAAGACAGTAAAACTTTGAAGGTGTTTTCGCTCTCTATTCCTATTAAAGCCTTGGCTCAACATTTGAAGAAAACTGTGTTTTTTCTTTCTTTTTCCACATCTCTGCATGTGACATTATGTGGAGGGGGAGGGGGAGAAGTCTCATGGCAAACCTAAGCTAAACCTAGTCAGATTCCTGTAGTAGGAAGAGCAAAAGAAGGTTATCAGGCAGGAAGATTGGAAGATGCTGAGAGAAGAAAACTAGGAGAAGGATGAACAGTTACAGCTCCTGTCAGATGAGCAAAGATGAAGACATTATATGCAACAGTTCTTATCCTAAAGCTAAAGAAGGACCATTGCTTCTTAGCTATGATCCTAGTAGGAGAGACAAGCTGAGAATAAAAGTGAATGTGAATTAACAGTTTGTTTTTTTAGGGATGAGAACATACAGAGGACTTCCACTCTTGTCAACAATCCCAGGACATAATGTCCCTAGGGCTCTTTTTGCCAAATCACAACTGTTGAAAAAGAAGTTCCTTCCAAGAGTAGATGGTTTTCAACAGAAGTAAATATACTGTATGTAAAGATTTGCAAAGTAGTTTCTAATGCCACTGTACTATGGGATTGCTTTCTTACCAGCTACAAGTATTCTACCACTTTGTTTGCTACTCACTACATACATCATTTATCTTAATGATAGTTTTTGTCATGAGAATTCAGACAAATTTTCTTTAATGAAGAAGGCCCTTTCTCAGAAATATTTGTAATACAATTTTTTCCTCAGTCATTTGATTTGTTGGAAATGGAAAATGAGCCATTAGACTGCTTTTCAATAATTTATTGCTTTCTGGATGCAAATCCACGTCCTAAGATTAATATCTTTAAGAGAAAAAATATCTATCTCATCTTGAACAGATTTTTGGACTGCTAAATAGGGGACTCTATCACACACATACCCACCTGTTGGAAAAAACTGTAGCAGTCCCACTATGTGATTGCCAGTTAAACACATGGCACATCTAACCGATGTTAACCCCAGGAACTATTTTTTCTAAAGAAATCTTTAGAAAAGTTACTTTAGCTGGCTTTAGTTAGCAATTGGTTTGGTTATCAGTTTTGGCAAATACGCATAATTTAAAGTTTTATTTTTTTCTAAATTGAATTAACAAGTTCTGAGATAATTATTAAATAGAATGTTGCTCACAACTTTAAAAGATGGGGGAAACATGGGAAAAGATGGGAAAGTGTTAAAAGTGTTGCACACATGGATAATAAAAGATAAATTGCCAGGTTGCCACAGAATCGCTAAACTTTGAAAGACAGCTTCATAAGAATCACAGAAAAAGTAAAGTAAAGGTTTCCAGAAAAGTGTGGTATGTTTGTTAGAAAACAAAACAAGGAACATAAAATGCATACTGGAAAGAAAAAAGTAATTTGTACTTTATACCTCCATAATTTGTTCAGTATCAGACCTGTTGACATAAGTTTGGGATGATTACACAGAACTACTAAAGCCATGTAGATGCCAACCATCCTTGAAAAATGAGTGTTTTAAATAGGCCTGCAGGATTACTACATGAGTAAAGATTTTTGGCTTGTCATTCTGTGTTTCAATTTCTCATTGTGTAATATATGAATAATGTGGGTTTGTTTTTTTTTTTTTTTTTGCTGTAGCTACTTAATTTAGGTCAAATGCTTTGAAACCAAAGACTTTTTATACACTCTAAATATTACTATGCAGGATATATTAAATAAAGTTATTCTATCGTGGCATTTACTAGTATAGAATTATAAAGTATATTTTGGTGGAGGACATCTAAGGACCAAAGTTAACAGAGACTCTAAACACATTTCTGGTTCAGTTCAAAAGATGAATAAATCCAGTAACTTATGAACAGGGAAAACCCTTCTCTAATCTAAAATATTTAATCAAACTGGAGACATTTTCCTAAAGGCTAGAAATACTGAATTATTTGCCAGATGTGCAACTCTGAAGCAGCTTTAAGTGAAATAGTTTCTTCCCAACACTCTCAGAATGACAGCTTCAATCCCCAGTGGGATGCATAGCTAGCCAGTGTTACAAGCTGAGATGTTGCACATCTTTTTGGTGATACCTCATCCCTAGAACTGGTCACTTCCTGTGTCCCCCCTTCTGATTAAAGGTGACAGCAACAACAGTTGGTTGGCTGGTTTGGTAACTAAGAGCTAACTTGGTTCCCAAGAAGCAATTTCTTATCTCAGTGCCTCAGAAAGATGCTCGTCTCAGGCTGACTTTACCATGGCTTTGGTCAGAGTGATAGAGAGAACAGCCTGTGAAGTGCTCAGACACAGATCTCTCACTGACTCAAGTTGAACAGACGATTAGTGCACTTAATCAAATCTAAAGGAGCTGAAGCCCTTTTAAGAGGCTTTCAACCCAGTAGCTAACAGGATCAATCTCTAAATGCTAGAGTAATAATTTGTTTCACTTGATTCCCTTTGGTGTCTGAGAAAAATATTCTTTGCTAAGCTGACAAGCACACCGGCAAAATCAAAATAGAAGAAAAGCAGCAAAAAAGTGCCAGCAGTTTAACTGTTCTTTCCTGTGGGTGCAGTTAGTTTTGGTCAGATACATTTATCAGGTCACTTTGACTCCTCTCTGACTCCTTAAAAATTCTCTCTTGTGACTATAAACAACATAAAAAACTGGAGGAATAGTTTTATAAGGTCTTGGAAAGAGAGACCTTTCAAACCTTATCTATTTTAAAATCTCATTGGAGTAATCTTTTGAGTTACTCAAGTTCCCTAACCTTAGAGTTAAACAAGATCACAAGGGTTACCCTCAGAGAAAGGTCTGGAAATATTGTCACTGTCTGAAAAAGACTGCAATATCTTGGACAAACTCTTCAACAAGCAGACCAGATGGTTTTACATTTACATCCATTTACATGGATGGGATTACATTCAGAATGTAACATTTCATTCAGCAACAGCAGAAAATGGTTCCAGGCTGGTACTGGGTCTGTTCAGCAAAGCTTAAATTTTGAATTGAGGGAAGAAATCCTGAAAAAAAACCAAAACCCCAAGAATGATGCCTTGAAGACATGCAGAACAGGAGGCAGAAGAATAAAAAGAGGTCTTTTCATTATCATGTGAAGAATGGAGAGAGAAAGAAAAGAAACTAGAAGAAGAGCTATATTCCTAGCAGGAAAGTTTTTCTGAAATGTCAGTCTGTAAAATGTCTCAATAAAAATGAATCATTACTTCATGAGCGCTGTAAGCATGTGTCCTTATCATGAATCTTTCTTTGTCATAGTATCTTTCTGCCTTAAACAGTTCTAATCATATCAGGCTTCCTCTGCAATATCAAGTGGTTCATTTGATATAGTATCCAATCAGATAAATTGGATGACTGTTACACATTGTCATAAATATATTGTGAAACGCATTTGTGCTTATGTAACTATGATAAGGATTTGAGTAATCTGATTATGAACTCTGTTTACCTCGAATTTGAAACCTGGATTCTAAGCCCATATAGCATTTTTTTACCTGCATTTGAAGTAGAATTCCAAGGCAAATTGGCATAAGATCAAACCATTTTGGCTATTATCTTTTGGACAAAGAAATGCATATATTACCATATACCTTTTCTGGTCTGAAGCAGGAAAAAAGGATGGAGCATTTAACATACAAATCATCTGGTTGCATAGAGTGGTGACAAAGATAAAGAAGTCTTATGGAAGAGGGGCTGAACATGTTAAAAACAATAACTAACCTACAAGGGTATTATCACCCAAAACAGATAGAAGAATAGCATGAAGGAGTCTTGTAATGTTAAACATACAGACTTCTAGTAATTTGAAATTACAAAAAGTACATTGCATTTAGATGCTGTTTTCTAACCAATAAATCTGCTACCTTAGAAGACAGACTGTATTTTAGTTCTTTCGCAGCTCATTAAGTCTTCGCCTTCACATCTTACTGTATGCCCAATGAACTGAAAGAGCCCCAGATGTCAAATTCTTTTTGAAAGTGTGCTTAAACAACAAGCCTGAAGAGCCAACAGCAGACACAGGAATCGGATTTTTGAACTAACTGTATGTTCAGTTTCAGAACGGAGCATTAAAGTTTGCACCTCGCAATACAAACACACACGAAGCACCTGGAGTCTCTTCAGACTCCAGAAGCTTAACATATACCAGGCCCAGTGGACTGGGAGCAAACAACACAATCTGGTAAGTGTCCAAGGGACAGACTGACCTGGTTTGTGACAGAATTAACTCATGTATTACATTGTGTTTCGTTTGGTCATGACAGGTCCAGCTGCAGTTTGTTTGACATTTCTAAATCTTTATGAGGGTTATGTCTGTATATGGCCTTTGAAATCCATGGTTTAACATGTATTCACTTAGAAGTTAATTCCCACAAAGGACTCCAGTAATGTTTAACAGAATACCTAATAGTAATTAGAGAAACCTTAAGAGATTTATTTATAGGAATGAATAATTTAACATATTAACCTTATTTCTTGGATTTGGATTATAATGATATACAGTCATGAAAGAAGAAGAATGCTTCAACAGTGTGATTTTCTTCTCTAGGAAACTGTGCTGCAGAATAGTTTTTCAAGATGTTACAGGAGAATTAAAAAAAAACCTCACACTAATTTGAAAAAAAGAAATTTGAATATGAGGAACATTTGAATAGGAAGAAGAATTAAGAGGTTAAATAAGGTAGAAAACAATGAAAGCTTTGAATTTATAAAGCAAGGTGTACCTCTGGCAGAATCATCACTGAATTCATATTCAAATTTTCCTTTATACAAAACCTCCCATCTTGTGTTATCTGGAAACCAAAGCATGTGATCAAGATTAAATTACTTGAAATGCAGGCATTTATATATAGAGTCATCCTTTCAAAAAAAATGTTCTTCCTGAATAAATTTAGAGACAAAAATCAGTGGTCCATCAACATCATCATAACACTTAACAGTGTTTACATATTTATTGATGATTCAACATGGTTGTTTTGACTAGAAAAAATGGTTACATTTGCATTTACATTGCCACATGTAAGCACAGTCTGTGTATCTCAATTTGCAGTCAATAATCCCACCTAAATTCAGAGTGTACAGAGTGGTACAAGTATGAGGATTAGTTGATTAGGTTCTAAGTCAACAGGCTCCTCCATAGAGCTTTGACTTCAATAACTTACACCTTGAGGAAAGATGGCTTTAAAATCCCTCTCTGTAGGAGCTGGGCAGTAGAGCAGAGGGAAGAGCATGATCTTCATACTTTAACAAGGTGTAATATTGAAAAAGACTAGTTTTCGTATGTTTCTACAAACTCTTTTTTTTTTTCTTTTGAGTGTGGGAGGAGGTTATGCAGAATTTCGTCACAGAAAGGTAACCTGCAATGATCAGGGGAAGGGTCAGAACAGAAAATACACCTTTCTTGTTGATGTTACTGTTTATAATTTCCATCTCCTCCAATTAACCAAAAATACAGCTCAGAGAGAGATGAAGTTCCTTCTAACCAAATCATGCTATTTTGCTTAATAAGTTTTCCTTTCTCATTTAGAGCATCTTTACTGCTTTATTAAAATTCTTTTATTTAGAGATGGTATCTTCACAGCAAACTCATTAGACTTCGTTTCAATTCACGTTGATTTTAGTTGCTCAGTATGGTGAAGTTGTTCCTTGACATGAACATGATTTCAAAGCTGCACATGAACAGCTGCTACCTGCTGTGAGGGAGGCTCCATTGGATCCTGAGCCTTTGTACTTAGTTAATCCCTTTGATCCCGTTAAACTGACCTGTACCGTAAAATTACCTAATTTCTTTCCGCCAGTCACATCAACCTTACCTCGTGGGCCTGGAATCATCTCCATTCATTTGCATTCTAAATATTTTTCTATACACATGGATTTTCAATATAGTTCTATTGACAAGTCCACAGTGTGTGGAGACAGGATTTACCAGCAGAAGTTCTTGTTTCTGAGTCCAGTTTTAGATACTGGGTGTTCTTTTCTGACTTTTTTTCTGTTTTGGATTGGTAGAGCTAAAAATGAATTAGGGTGCCTTTGTAGAACCTGTCATTATGGAACTCTGTGAAAATTGCACCAGATGAAAGCTTAGAGCAACTATTGTGGGAAACCACATAAGAACCACTCTGTGTATATTTACACAGCAGCCTATAAAATGTTATTCAGCTCTGAAATATGAGTATGACCTTCATAATCTTCCTCTGTAATTTGAAAGCATGAAAGTACAATTTAATGTATCTTTTTTAGCTCAGAGAACACATCCTTCTCAGTGAATTTTGTAGGTTTCTTGGGAAATTTCCCAGAGTTATAACTAAGGAGAGATAGGTTAACCTGTCAAAAACAAAAGAGAAAAAAGAGAAAGCCAAGATAAGCAACTTACACACTTATCTTTCAAACAACCCCTGTGTTTGTGTATATCAGGGAAGTATAGAACCTGGACTGCATTAAACCAAACTATAAACCCAATAATTTCTTCTCGATAGACACTATGTTATGGGACGGCTCAAGCCACAAGATTGGCTGCCAAATCTTTCATAAAGAAGAATAATTTGTTCAACATGTAGAACACAAACAAATTTTGCACAAGCTTTCCCCTGCACTTTAAACAATGCAAGCTTTTCATGTTGTTTACTCAGAAAAATGTAATTGAGGTCCAGCAGGTGATTTTCTGTGGTTTCACACTGCATAAGATTTGCAGTTCAAAGAACAAAAAGAGCAAGTATCTTGTACCAAGATGACACAATAATATACCTTCTGGCTGAAGTAAAACATGGGATCAACAGTCCCTGTACAAAGTAACTCAAGCACATTCCTTCACAATTCATGCTTGTCAGAATCTATACAATTTGGCAGCTTTGGGTAATTTCCTTTACTCCTCACTTCAGCCTCACCCTTTCCATCTACGACTATAATTTGCAGGCCACTGACTTAAAAGGCTCTGTTGTAGGCCTAACATTTATAGCAACCCTTATGTATCTATACAAGTCAGTCCTCTCTTCAGAATCTGTAATCTCTCACTTCAGAGCTCATATTTGAAGCCCTTGATTCACTGTAGTTTAAAATAAAACTATGAAGCAGACTGCATTCTTTGGCAGTAGGAAACCCACAGGCTTCTGGTCCCTTTGATCCATCTGTCTGATGCCTAGGAAAGCAGAGGCCTTCATCCATCTTAATAGCTATGTCCCTGAAATAGCAGACATGGTACACACTGACCACCTATTTACATGTCAGGGGGATGTTAACCAAAGAAACCAATGATCAGGAGATCATTGTGTTCATAAATTTAGAATAAGCAACTTCATATCTCCTTGAATACCACTGTTAAGTAAGGAAGGCATCAGACCTCTAGAGCTTTCTTTTCAGATTCTCTGGCTTCAAGAGAAACAGCTCCAAAGTATCTGAGGCTAAGGCTTTGAACTAACAGTGTTAACAGAATATAACAAACAAATATATGGGAGAGTCAGAATCTAGCAGCAAATATTAAGGCCTTCCATATTGCCAGATAAATGGTCAACATTTAAACCCACGGTTTTCAGAAATTCTAACTCTGAACACTTTCTTTACTAAGGAAAAATCAGATTTCTCTGGTGTCATCACTGGGAATGCTAAATATCTTCATTTACAGTGGATATTGCAAAGAAAAATACAGTTCCCTATGCAAGGAGCGGGAGTACGGATTCCTTCTTGAAAACTTTGCAGTCCTCTTTTTTGATCCCTTTCTACAGCATAGGAAAACCAATGAAATTATTATCATCCTAGATTATTATTACTGTCATCCTGGAATGGCATGTGTATACAAGCTTGCGATATATATTGTAAGAATCTAAATAAAATACTTTTATTTTTCAAATTAAAATAAAGGATATAAGGACAACAGTTTGTGATGCCTTAGAGGTTTGAGCTCTGTGGTGCTCTGCCAATATAGAAAAAATCAATTTTAAATGTCTGCTGTGCAGTAAGATTCCTACCATTTGTACCATTTGTACACATCTGATAGGAATACCTTGATCTTTGTTTTCACATGGGTTCTGTGGAAATTCTGACAACATTCTCCAGAATGCTGGTCAGCCAGAATACTGCACAGTTGATGCATCGTTTGGTATAGATACAGGAAAAAATAAATCACATGTTAATTAGGAAATATATTTGAGAAGGTCAAGATAATATAAACAACTGAAAAAAGCATCACTCTTTAAGAACATAGGAGATGACAGAGAAGAATGATTCAGACCAAACTGATTAGTAATTGTTATGGTAAATCACAGTGACTTCTAGAAACAAAGACAAGGGAAGACATTCGGCAATTAACTTAAATGAGGTACAATTACAGCGAGGCTTCTTGTATTCCCCAGTTTAGATACAATCCCTGATATGCTGGCCATTAGGCACACAGCCAAATGAGTCCTATGTAGCTGTTGCTTCAGGCACCTCAATTCTGCTCCGAACAGTACAGTACCCGTTACCAAGCTTATATTTGGAGTGACGGCATTTTTAAAACGGATGTTCCTCTGCCTGAAATAGTGGTAATTAAATGAATAAAGCAAGTGCTGTCATATTACTAAAGACTAGCAAATGGAGTATGGGAGAGTAGACAAAGTAACTAAGTAAACTACAACCCTATTAAACTGACTTATATGATGAAATATATATGAATATATATATGAGAATATATGAATATGTATAAAAATATGTATTTGTATATATAAAATATATATGAATATATACCTGAAATATATATGAAATATAATATAGTAATATGAAAGGTTTTAAAACACACAGCATAGGAAAGAACAAGTAACACATACAGGTAAATGAAAATTTGAAACAGTGAAGGGTAAAAAATCATTTTATATGAAGCAGACTATGAAAAGTGTACCTAGCTGCCTTTTTTCCAGATAAAAACAATTCCTTCTTTTTCTGGTTTACCTTATTAAACCATTTATATATTAGCCCATCAAAAATTAGCCCACAATGGGAAAAAGGCTTCACTGTAAGAGAAAATCAGAATTCAGAGGCAGGAAATTGACAGGAATCAGATAAAAATGAAGAGAAAACCATAAATTTCTTTGGTGTTGGATTTCACAAATACGAAGATTCAAACAATTGCATTGAAAGGGGAAGTGTATATTTGGAGGAAAGTTACCAGCAGAATTCTCAGGGATTAGTTTGGAGACTAAAAATAGTGGATAGTATCATAGCTAATTTTGGAACAGCGTAAGTGTGTGCTTATGACATTTTCTGATGACAAAGTCTAGAGGCAGTGTCAAACTAGAAAAGGCTTGGCATATCACACGGGTCATTGAACTTCAGTTACTTAAAGGAGATGAGGTTAAAATGTACAAAGGGCAGAGTTGAAGACTTTGGAATGAATAACAGGAATTTTCTATTACCAGCTGATAGTTTATAGTTTAGAAAAGACAATGAGGTAAAGAACCTAATATACACATCTATTGCAGCACAACTATGTACTACCAGGGAGATGAAGCTGTGGAATCCTCGCCATAGTTTATAGACAGACAGACAGAGAAGTGTACAACCCATTATGTAAGAATTTTTGGTGACCTTATTTATTTTATATATATTTTGACCTATATTTACCTTATTCAGATTATTACCTTATTTCATTTAGTTTATTACCTTCATTTCCTTACCTCATTTAGCTTAATGGAAATCTGAGAAAATGTTTATTATTGCTCTCCAGATATACTGGGGACAAAGGAAGGCAAGAGAAATACTGAAGGAGAAGATACTTGAAATAGAACTCAGTATCACCATAAGATCACCTGAGAAAATTGCCGTGAAAATTCATCATGGAGATTAGAAGTTTCCAGCTGTCTGGGTCATAAAGTACTGCAACTGCAAATATACAGGAACAAGCTGTGATCTGACCACCTGGATGTAGGTTAGCGGGCAATGAGGCAAACTCTCTTATTTAAAATTCTGGAAAATGTTGCTATTCTGTTTCTCTTACAGCATACCCAGCTGCTCTTCCAGCAACAGTTCTGGGATATTTCCAAAGCTGCTATGGGAGATAGAACTGTGTCCTTTCTAAGCAGTCCTACTTTTGTTTCAGTTAAGCAAATGAGGGCCTGTTTTCACTATACTGATAATCCAGAGCCAGAACCTCTTTTGGTAAGGCTCCTGTATACCCCCAAAACTCACTTTGTTCTCCAGAAATATTCCCTATGTAACAACAGTTTCCAAGTTGTAGCCCAAGAGTGTTGGACGGCATGGAAAGGAACTGTAATTTACGTACCCATGACACCTTCCACAGCAGCACAAATCTGAAGGTTTTGTTTGTTCTAAATCTTACCTATTTTTGCTGAGAAGTGCAGTTTGTCCAATAAAAACCAATTCTCTTCCTAAATCTTGCCTTGAGCATCGAGTAAGCAACTGGGGAAAGTCAAGTCCTAAAAGCCGACATTGAAACTTTTTTTTGTTTTTTTTTTTTCACCACAGAAACAATTTTCAAAAGTCTAAATTAAGAAACTCGTGGCCAAATTTTCACCCTCGGCCTTGGGCTCTGGGTTTTGGTGCCCTTGTTTGGCCGGGCGGTGGTCTCTGGCTGTCGCCAGCTGCCACAGTTGCGCTGCCAGTTGCACTGGACCCATCCCCTGGCAACAGCCATGCCCTCACGGCCGTGACCTCTCCCCGGACGGCCTTTTCTCCCGTCTCCCCAGCGCGGGGGATCCCAGGGTAGGCACAACTCCTTTGGGTTTGGGCAGCGGGCAGCGGCTCGGAGGGGGCAGCTCTGGCCGAGCTGCGGGCACAGCGGCCCCGCCTGTCCTCGCTGCGGCCCCGGGCCCTGCCCCTGTCCCTGCCTCTGCCCCTGTCGCTGGACTGCGAGGAGCGGCGATCCAGAGCCGCGGGAACAGCTCACCGCTCCACTGCTCTCCCCCACCCCGCACGAAATCCTCACCCCGTCCCTCGTATCGCTGGTTAAACCCTCCAGTTCAAAATCTAGTCGCCTCTTCTGCCCCCACCCCCCCCAAAAAAAAAGTCTAGTTTATCCGTGTCCCCTCCCTATGTGCTCTTGTGCTTTTCCACAAAAATATTTCACTGTTAGGTCACGGCTTGTAAACTCTTCGGGTGGTCTCCTTAGGCAGCCAAATGTGCAGGCTCTGCTTTTATTTTAGGGAGAAATGGGAAAAGCATTTCATTACAAAGGATTCTCAAACAGGCCTCTTTAGTTTTGATTTCTTCCCACTTGAAGCTATAAATATAGCTGAAGATTACAAAGGGTTTTAAAGTAAATACCAAAAGACAACATTTACAGTTTTCCACACAGCTACACCCTAAACCCATAATATAAGGAAATCTGTCCAAAACTTTGAAGTACTATTGTAGTTTGTTACATGACAAAACACTGGGACTTTTATGTATTTATTTAGCCACCTGCCACTCCCTCACCAAGTTTTTAAATCCATTTATTTTCTAAATAGGAAAACAGTATTAAGGGAAGTTGTATTTTCAAGTTTTTTTGATTACAAAAACATTAATTGAAAGTAAACTCATGGTAACAATGTATCTTTGACTCATACTTCTGTGTTAAAATCAAAATCTACTTTTAATCTATTTTTTGGGGGGTGGAAGCCTTTGATCTGATTCACCAATTTTTTTCTCAATTATTTTTCTCACCTAACACTGACTGTTATTCTTATGGTTCTAGCAAGAAACTTTTAGAACTACTTTTCACCTCAGGTCCCATTAAATAAACAATTCAAAACACAAAGAGACAAATTAGTAGTAGTATTTTTGCTAATTTGAGCAGCAGTTGATACAGATGGTCTAATTTAACCAAATAATGTAATAAAGCAAAATTGAGGATTAGAAAGATTTCCTTTCTCTATTTAAATTCTCTGTGATCCAGACCATAGCGTGTCATGTTTTCAAAAATCAGATTCTAATATTGCAGCTGAAGACCAGATTTCTGTTGTTGTTGTGTTAAGAATTTGTCAGGCTGCCTACTTTGTGTTCTAAACTGTTTTTCTCCAAAATGTATCTCATTTGCACTTCTCTGCTTCAACCTAAGCAGAGTTGCACTCTTGGTTAAGATAGACATCCTATGTTGTGATGCCATTTTAGAGCATTATCAGCGTTTTTAACTCAGTATGAGTTAAATCTCAGATCTATTCCAGAATAGTTTGGTCTACTGAAGTTTATGGAAACATCTGAATGAATCTGAATTATCTCAGCATGGTGCTTATTTCAGTATTCTAATTTCTAATACAAACGATAAACTTTTCCAGTAGGAGAGGACTTGATATTTACCATGTAATGCAGCTTTTCTTCTTTGCTACATTTATAAGAAAGCTATTTGGTTTATAAAGGAGAACTTGAATAGAATCCACTGAAGTCATGTGTAACTTGGCTGCTAAGGATTTGAGGAAAGCTAAAAGAAAACATTTGGCTTAAACACTGGATTTCGGTGGTATGTTCTTGGAACAAGAACAAAAATATTTTGCTATTAAACAAAAATATTTTTAATTACAGAAGAAACCACACTGAGTTTGTGATGCCTGTTTGAAGCTTTGTGTCTACAGAAATGCATTAACAGTAAAATTGTTTCCATTAGAAGGCTACTATGCATTGGATGGGATTCTTAGTGCAAATAATTCTATGGTGTTATATAATGAGTTCTTCCTAATATTAGTAGAAGATGTGTTGCCACATTTTAAGCAGTTCTAACAATTACTCCATTGTTCTATGCCTGTAAAATTTGTACTATGAATCTAAAAAGTATTAAAATCCTAGTGCAATATGTATAGGTATGTAGTAGCATCAATAGATATGTCCTCCAGACATCCCCGTATGCCATGAGATTTTTTTAAAAGGAGGTATTTATAGGCAAGCTAACTTGAAATGTAGTGTTTCTGCAATGGAAAGTTGCAGCTAGCAAAGAACACACAAATTGTCTCTCCTGTAATTTTAGAAAACAAGGGAGTAATACTAAAGCAGTTTAAACCACTTAGCCAACTGCAATTACTCAAATAATTTACTGAGATTACTCAGGAGCATAAGTATGGGTACTTGTCAATGTGCCATAGGATTTATCATACCCATAAGGAGCTCTCAGCTCTCAGTTTCCAAGGAAGAGAGTAGAATTTTCCAATAGTATGGTTTTCCCTTCGCCATGTATGTATTAAGATCAGCACTGGATTTATGGAATTATAGCATGCTAGTAATACTGCATATCAGCTCATCACTTAAAATTGTTGAGGAAGATTTGAGCTTTAATAATTGTAGCAATGAAGATGAAAGAAAATGACCCTCTATGAAGCTGAAAGAAAGACTTCAGCAACAATACTGTCCTTATGCATTTCCATGTTCCTTAGTAGATATTTGAAGAAGGTATTTTTTGGAATGTAATACTCCTCCAAATACTGATTCTGCCTGAAAACTTCTTGACTTGGTAATTGGTGCAGCCAAAACATTATGGGGTATGTACATGCAGGCTGAATCACTGTAAAAACAGTCAAAAGAAATGTATTATGTTGCTTCTTCAAACCAACTGACAGCAATCCAGATCATAAGAGTCTCTTCTCATTACCAAAAATTGAGTGGGTGCTACAGACTGTGAGGAAAAAAAGAAGACTAAATTCGAAATGAGAGATTGTTTGTTACTGTTCACTAATTACAGTGTCAGATTATTTTAATTTGAAGCTCTATCTTATTGTCTCTTTCAGGACACAGAAAATAAACTACCTTTGACATGCTCTTTGGAAAACCCAGTTCTGTCTGATAGGGTAAGATTCATTTCATTTAACTTTAGTTGGGTATATAACAGAACTAAGCTAGTTGCCTGCTCTTCTATAGCTATAAGAAAGAGAAGAGAAATTATTTATCCAAGGTGCTTTTGAGTGGCATGTGTTAATTTCTGTCTTTTTATTTTGGGTACAGAAAGCCTAAATGACTTACAGTAAATACCAAAATTTTTGAAAGCCAACCAGACAAGATGAATTTCATAGTCTGCAACTTGGCTGCATCTCTTTCATATGAAGAGTAACATCTGGAGCACAGCGTTAATCTTTCAAGAGTTAGCTGCATGAATGTGCATATATGTGTGTGTGTTTAATAATAAATAACAAATATTTAATATATATATATATATTTATAAGTTTATAGTGAAGA